>NW_006498549.1:8410161-8430971 GCF_000471905.2 Amborella trichopoda | reverse complement strand
GTACCCTCTATTTTTTATTGGTATTACCTAAAAAATAATATTTATAATGAATTTTAATAATTTTTTCGGATTTTTTTGAAGCTTTAATCCGACCGATTCAGCCGATTCCCGATTCAGATCGCCGATTTGCCGATCCGGATCAATTTTTTGAGGTGCCCGATCCGGGTCACCGATCCGCTTTTTAAACCATTGGGTTAGATGATGAAGGAATATAACTTGTCAAACTGAAAGCAAGATAATAAGGTTTAGAGGTTTTCTCTATCCAGAAATTACATGAGAAAAAATTATGTAGAATGACAATGATTAGGAGTGATCAGTTTTTTCTTACAGGCCAATAAAATTTGGACGTAAATCATGTTGCTCTTGATTGATTAATGTTATTGGTGTAGAAATGGTTTGTGAAATATCAGTTTTTGAATTTTGAGAATGTTCGTGTTGCATATGTTGATCTGCCATTTGCATGGCTCTCATATGAATTCTTTAATTTTTATTCCCAAAACTCTTACGAATTGAGTGGTTTCTAGGGCTACGACCCACTTTTTGTTACTACAAATTTAGAATATGCATCAATCACTAATTCAGTAAATCATACAAGAAATAAGACATGACTAGTTTGCTCAAGTGGGAGGAAACTATTCATTTGCTCCATTAGGCAAAGCCATAATTGAGAGTATTTTAAAGATAAAGATCGAGATTGTGAACTCTTGAACCTAGCAGAAACTTCTTAATAATTAAAAAAAAAAAAAAATCAATTGGACTTAATAACTCTTGAGTGGATGCAAAAATTAAAAATTGTAAAATTCCTTCCAAGTGCATCTTTGGGCCGAGGGAGTAAGTGGGCACTATTTTTGATCGAGACGCGTCGTATATGTGCTCTGTTAACAGTAGATCACATGCGTTACATTTTACACAAGGAAAAAGTTTATCTAAGGTTTCAGCCTTAAAATGCACAAGTAAAGATGCACCTAAAAAATCCATCGGAGAAGGTTGTTTTAATGTTGAAAAACCCTTCTAACTGATCATATCCACATTGAGATGTATGAATATGAAGAAAAAAAATATTTTGAAACCCAGAAATAGTGCATCTTGCAATACATTATTTGGACGTCCATTTTCAAGATTTTTATATGTTTATATATATACTTGATTTTAATCATTTTTTTAAGTTTCAAATTTTATAATCAGATATGCAAATAGATTTGCAGATAATCCTAAAAATGTTTTACACCAAAATTACATGTTATGATAAATTTTGGAGATGCACCTTAATTGGATTGTTTAAGGTTGCAACTTTATAGAAACCACACTTTTTACACAATGGGCCCACCATTTCCCTAGTTCTTACATCTAATATTCAAACCAATATAATTTGAAGTGGAAAATAAGTTCAGACCTCCAGAATCCAAATTTATTTATTTCTTAAATCATAAATGGGAGGATATGGGCACATTACATGAACTCACTTAAATGAATTTTAGAAGAAGTGGGTTCAGACCAATGGTTTAAAAAACGGATCGGTACCTCGGATCGAGCACCCAAAAAAACTATCTGGCTCGGTGAATCGGTGTTTCGGATCGGGAATCGGCCAATGTTTTAGGATTCGGCTTTTAAAAAAATCTAAAAAAAGTATTAAAAATTATTATAAATATTGTTTTTTAGGAGTCCAATAAAAAATAGGGGTACTATATTAATAACTTTCATTTTTTTACATTAGTATACGAAAATTGAGATGTTCTTTCCCTATATGAACTACTGTTAACTGTTAAATTTACATCACACAATATATCATATAATTCGTAAAATACAACCTAATACCAAAATGAAAGATGATGTTGTTCTTCATCTTGGTCACGCTGGTACCATTGATTGAATTCGATTGATAGTTCATTTACTTGATCTAGGAACGAATCATCTAAATTAGTGGATGCCTGAGATTAATTCACAGATTTAATCAACAAATTGTTTTAAAATTAATTAGTCAAAGAACCCTAAAAGTTTATAATATGTACTTGCATTACATAATTGACAATAAATTTGAACAATACAAGTTATTTTCACATGATAATTATAAATTGACAATCAATTGAATATAATTCACAATTTAATCAACAAAATATTTTAAAATTAATTACTCAAAGAACCCTCTCAAAATTCAGGCCATAATCTTCAAAAGCGCACATAAACACCAACAATCACAAATTTTTCAAAAATCAATCAAAAAAACTTTGTTGATCACACAAATAACAATAACATTATCTAAATAACATCATTATCGTAAAAAACCCTTTGAAATCATTCAAAACGAGCTGGAGATGATGGGAGAAAAATGGCAGGAGAGTGCAGGTTGAATCGGGGGCACCGAAGCGTTAATTTTGCCTCTTGGGTTTCAAAAATCAAACTGCATGATATTAAGAGAAAGAGTATGTGAGTATGATATGATGTTTAATGTGTCAAATATCGGACTGCTCTCTCTTCTAAGACTTGCTCAAAACATAGGACTGTCCGATGTTTTGAACATCATATCAGTAAAAAAGCAAAAATTTCCTCCAAGGATAGAGGAATATGATATTTGAAATATTGGACCTAAAAAAGAGCAAAATATGTTAAGTATAGAGTGGCCGGAAGTTTTATACGTCGAACCACACTATACACAGTAGCGGAATAGAAGTGTTGAGCAATTGAATGTTTCGAACACGGAACTACCCTACAAATGAGGTTGTTCCATTTTTTTTTTATGTTGGACTACCCTTTGAAAGTAAAAAATATAAAAAATAAAATTAACAAGTTGTGTTGCACACAAAAATTGCTCCTATTCATAATCATACTTCATGCAGAGAAGAATCGAGCAGACGAAAGAGAGAAATCAAGTAAAGTAGCAAACTGAAGAGTCTTTCATTACATTGTTTTCTTGCTTCTACACAACACAAGGAGGAAAATCAAAATCATAATAATCAGACTACTTCATGCAATGCAATTCAAAATGGTTTACACTAAAAAATGGTGCTGCTGCAAGTCCATACTACATACACAGAAGACAGAGAGAGAGAGGGTTGTTGCTTCTTCATACAAGGCAAAGGCAAATGGATTATAGAAAATAATTGCCATATTTCGTACTACTGACACAGGAGGGTGGTGGTCTCTATGAATTGAAGGATATGGATTTCAGAATCGAAAGACTTCCTTATACATACCAAACAAAGAGTCACAGGCGAACTGTCTTGCACATGGTAGAAAAAGCTAGGATCAAAATGGGGAATTGAAATAGGGTGGTTCTTGAGGCTCAGGGTTGGTACCTTCCACGTCTGGTTGGCCATTTCGCCCTGCCCCTGTTGCTTCCTCCTATTGATGCGTGAGGACCTCCAGCTCGCTGGTTAAGCAGTTCGACTCCAATTGCAGGTTCCTGAGCAAATCCGAGAGCTCAACACCTCTCCTTCCTTCCTGGACCATACGCACCAATCTGACCAAACACCGATGCTGAGCTTCTGAGTGCTCGAAAATCCTCTCTAACTCAGGAATCATCGCCTCGCCTTCTTGACTCGTCTCTCCCTCTCTCATCTCCTGATCCCCACTTTCTCTTTCTTGATTCTCATCCCTTGCTGCGATTACTTGGTTATTGGCCTCGTCTCTCTTTTCTTCAGCTTCAATTTCTTTATTCTTGGCTTCCTCTTGCTCTTTTTGTGCTCTCATTTCATCAGTTTCTTGATTCTTAGCCTGATCCTGCTCTTTCTACGCCCCTGTTTCTTCAATTTCTGGATTCTTCGCCTGATCTTGCTCTTCTTGAGCGGGAGAGACAGGGATAACCTGTAACGATCCTCATGAAAATTCGATCCACTGATCCTCCTCCTCTTATGCAACGCATCAGCTCCATCGTCCTCCTCGTTGACCTTCCGCTTAGGGAGGCCTCTCGCCTCTGCCACTGCCCTGAACCTCACCTCCACACTCGACAAAACCCTCAAAATATGCTTCACCAAATACTTTGGCCACTTGCAGTGCTTAAAGAAGGAATGCTTCAAAAACCAGCGAGAGAGAGACTGAGAGGGGGTAGAGAGAGAGACTGAGAGGGGTAGAGAGAGAGAGTTAGAGAAAGAAGGGAGAATATATATATATATATATATATATGTGGGAGATTCTTGAACGGTTGGTTGTTGGGTGCGGTGGACGCTACAGCTCGACACCGCTCGCTACTCTATTCATACTCTCTCTCTCTACTTCTTGCACACCTCTGCTTGGGCAGTTGGCACGAGACGGTTGGGGCGGATTCCATTTCTAGTGCTTTTTGGTCAAGCATGACGGTGATCAGTCTTCATGGTGAGGTGAGGTTGAGGGAACACCTCTCCGCTCCTTACAAAACTTGATTCTGAGGTCTGAACCGGGCTGAGCCTAAGCCATGACAGGGCTGGCCTAATTTTGGCACAGCTCAACCCTTTTTTGTTTGAGTGCAGTTTGCATGTGCATGCATCCCTAGGTGCAGAGGTAAGGTGCACCTTCAAATTTTATAAATTTTGATGTAAAATGTTTTTAGGATTATTTCAAAATCTATTATTATATTTAATTATAAAATTTTAAATTTAAAAAATAGTTAAAATCAAGTAGATCTATAAACATATGAAAATCTTGAAAATGGGCTTTGTAGATAATATGTTGTAAAATGCACTATTTTTTAGACTTAAATTCTTTTTATTTTTCATAGTCTTACATCTCGATGTCGAGATGATCAATCAAAGGGTTTTTCAACATTAAAACTACCTTTTCCGATGGATTCTCGAGGAGCATCCATAGTTCTACATTATAAAGTTGCATCCTTATATAAACTTTTTCATTTTTGTTTACTTTTTGTATTTCATTTCTTTGTATTGTGTTTGGCCAAGCTGGACCTCAGCTACGGCCTCTTGGTTGCAGGTCGGGCCGGGTTATGCTAGGGCCAAGGCTTGCTCGGCCTATTGCTAGCGCTTGTACCATTCAAAAATTAGTTACCCAACTGTCCATTTATCTTGAACTGACGTATATTTTTGCACTAGGGTGTCAACAAGTCAGGCCTAGCTGGACTCGTGCTTGTTTGTAGGCCCAGCCAGCTTGATGGCCCCTAAAAGGGGCTAGTAACCGCCCCATGCCAATCCAACTTTCAATGCCCTTCAGTGCCTACGTTTAGCTGCGCCTCAGGGTCATAGCTATCTCCCTTTTGAGTTCCATGAAATTAATGGGAACTTTTTATACTAGGTTAAATAAGTTTAGAGTTTTTTTTTAAAAAAGTAAAACTCTACCACTGGAACTTCATAGTTCCGTTGTCGAAAGTCCCTAAATTGGCCTAAAAAACTTTTATGTTTAAATTAAAAAATTTGAAACTCCAATAATGGTTTATATTTATGTGCAAACTTCTCAAAACATATTAATTTTAATGTTTGAAATCCATATTTTTTCTAATCGAGATGATTGATTTGAGGTTTTTTTAATCGTCGGAGCAATATTTTGAGATGAGGCTTTACTTTCTATTGGAAAGACCAAGACTTGCATAAAACTAAATAACCTCTTATTTTCTTCTTTTTTATTTTTATTTTTTTTCTATTTTTTTTGGAACGGCACTCAGAAAGTTTAGTAAAAAAAAAAAAAAACATAGGATTAAAAAAAAAGAAAGGAAATAATCGTATAGAACCTTAATTCTTTATATTATCTCATGGTAAACACTCGTTCCATTTTTCTTTCAAGCGCCATAAAGAGACTGCTAAAGATTTCATCGTACCCCCTCATCTCTTATATCCTTATTTTATTGACTTTTGACCATAAAATTAACCTCAGTAAATCTTTTTATACCATTTCAACTAGAAAATGTACTTAACCATCTTTTTCCCTTTCTACCCATTAAAACATTTTTGAGTTGTATTAGCACAAAAAGATTTTTTAGGGCTAATTTTTATGATCAAGAGTCAATAAAAGAGGGAGATAAGAGATGATGAGGTATAGTGAAATCTTTAGGAGTTTCTTTATGCCGTTTGAAAGAAAAAAGGAAGGAGGGTCTACAATGAAATAACATGAAGCATTAGGGTTCTATACGAAATTTTTTTTTTAAAAAAAAACATTATAAAAAAATACTTGGGAGAAAAACTATTAATATTTCTCTTTTTCTTTTGATTTAATCCCATAAATCCATCAAATAACACATAATTATGAATTGGAGTAGTTGGTATTTTAGACATGATTTGACAAATGAAATTTTTATATACGGTGTGAACCTTATATTTTAAAATTAACATGCACTTGAAAAACAAACCAAAACAAATTGTTTTGACTCTGCAAAATCCTCCAATCGATCATCTTGACCTCAAGATTTATGGATATGGAAAAACATTTATTTTCAAGTCTTGAAAATAGTGCATCTTGTAACATTTTATTGTAGACACCCAATTTTAATATTGGCAAATTCTATAGTTTTCCTGAACCCATAGGATTTCAGTAGACCCCTAAACCATAGACCACCGTAATCCATGTTCTCCGTCCTAGCAAATCTTGTAGTGTTTAGTAGTTACCCATTTTACACCTAGCAAATCTTATTTCCATTTTTCTCCTAACAAATCTTATAGGGCTCAGTAGTTATCCATTCTAAACAACCCTTTTCAATTTATAAAAAAACATTATCGTACCTCTTTTTGAGGGGTGGGACATGTAGGATTGAGAGAAAGTGGGACATGTAGACCTGTAGGAAATCAAAGAAAGAGAGAAAGCCCAGAGAGAAACTGAGAAATAGAGAGAACCCAGAGAGAAATTCAACCAAGCTGAGGTTGGTCAAAACCTGAAGAGAGACAAAGAGGACACACGGCATAACCTCAGTCCGTCCTGATATAGGTGAGACCTCGAAGGCTCGGGTTTCCCGGGCCAACTGGCCTGGCCAAGTATTTTTCTCACTTTCTTTTAATTTTTTAGATATTTTTTTAGATCTAGGTTTTATTTCGTATTTCATTCAATATTTCATGTTTTCAGATTTATGTTGGCTCTGCCACTGATCTGAGAGCGGATCTACTCATTTTGAGTCGATCTTGCCTCATATCAAAATTTGATTGTCCCCACTATCTCTATCACTTCCTTTTTTTAAAATCAGCTTTTGGTGTTCAGATCTAAGGGATCTTCCTCGAGAGATCTTTCCGATTTGCATCGTAAACAGTTTGGCGCTCACCGTATGACATTTTCAGCTAGATCTGAGCACGAAATATGATTTTTTATTCACTGTTTTCTATTTTCTTTAAAAAAAATTCAGTTATTGAGGTATCTCAAGGATTAAATCAGTGTTGGGCTTTGTTGTCGCCCATATCCATGTAAGGCTCGCACTTCTGGTTTGGCTCTTTCCTAACTGTTCGTACCTCTTTGAACCATTTGTTACTAATTTATTTTTATTTTTATTTTTATTTTATACTTCTTCATTTTTTAAAAAAATTTAAATAAATAAAAATAAAAATAAATAAGTAAATAAATAAATAAATAAATAGGGGTTTGCTTTAATGGAAATTTGCTTCATGCAGATTTCATTACCTACTTTTTACATTCTGCTGATATTTTTGTTTTGCTTGTTTTTTCTTTTTTTTGCACCTTAAAAATATCGTTATTTAAGTTTGAATTCCTTTTCATTTTTCTTCAAAAGGGAAAACTTTCACAAGGTTAAGCTTAGGGTTCAGTTTTTCTTCTCAAATACAAATTCCAAGACAAAAAAAATAAAAAATAAAAAATCATTATCCTTTTAGGCCATTGTTTTTTTCTTCTTTTCTTTTTTTAAAAATAATTATTTTGTCATGAAAATGGAAATCTTGTAAAGCCTTTTTTATTTTCAAAAAATATAAAAAAAAAAAAAAACCTACTCTTCCAAAAAAAAAAAAAAAAAACACTAATTTCTTCTCTTGTAATTTAGC
Organism: Amborella trichopoda; assembly: GCF_000471905.2. The sequence continues at coordinate 8,423,079 of NW_006498549.1, read as the reverse complement.
ACTTGAATTTTTTTTTAAAAGAAAATCACTTTTAAGGAAATTTTGCTTTCCAAAAAAAATTTGTTTGGCCTTTATTGATTCTATTTTTGTTCTTTTCTTAGTTAAAAACAAAAAAAAACAAAAGAAGTCCATGCTCTTTGTTGCTTGTGATTGGTTAGATAAAGTCTGTGTTTTAAAATGGAAGATATTGCTTTTTGTTGCTTCTGATTTGATGAGATTAGCTCTGTTGGCATTCAAATTTCATGTCTCTTGCCAATAACTATTTTGTTAAAAGAAAAGCGGAAAAACAAAAATCCATCTTTCCATTCTTTTGAGAGAAAGGAAAAGAAATGGGGAAAGGGGATTGAGAGGAAATATGAAAGAAAGATCTATAGAAGGGAGATTGAGAGAAAATAGGGAGAAGAAATAGGAAAAGGAGATTGAGAGAAAATAGGAAGAAAAGAGAGAGAGAGAGAGAGAGCTTTTTATTGTGTAGGACAGAAGAAAAAAAAAAAAAATTCTTTTTAGTTTTAACTAAAAAACCACTTAGTTTTTACAAAAAAAAAAAAAAAAAATCTTTTAATGCCATCTTTTTTTTTTAAAAAAAAAAGTTAAGGCCTTTCCCATTTTTTTAAAAGAAATGAAAAAAAGTTTTCTTTGCAATAAAAAAAAATTCTTAAGGTCTCTTTGTTTCAAAAAACAAAATTCATTTTTGTGAAAAATTGCTGTCTTTTTTTACGTCATTCTATCACATGAAAAAAAAAAAAGAAATTCTTTTAAAGGCAATCTTGCTGTCAAAAAAAAACAAATTAAGGCATTTCTCATTTCCAAAAATTAGGCATCTTTGTCTAAAAATAAATAAACAAACATTTAAGACATTTCTCATTCTGAAAATTAGGCATCTTTGTCAAAAAAAGAAAAAAAAAAAGAAAAAGTTGTAAAGGCAATCTTGCTTTCAAAAATAAAATAAAGTTTTTGAGGCATTTGTCATTTTTGGAAAACAAAAATTTGCTTTGTAAGATAGAAAAAACAACTTTTAAAAGCTTATTTGGCTTCAAAAAAACAAATCACTTTTGTTAGAAAAGTTTGTTTTTTTAAAGCCACTTAATTTTCTAAAAAAAGCGAACGGAGAGTATTCACTTTAAAAAAAAAATCACCTCTCAAACATCTCCCTCTTCAAAAAACAAAAAAAAGAGAAAAAACTTTTTTTTAAAAAATATCTTTCCATTTTTTTGCTTGTGATTCAACATTTGTCATTTCTCTCTATTCATCACAAAAAAAAAAAAAATCGAGGGTCACTTGCACTCTCTTTCTAATTGTGTCCTGATCGAGTCATCTTCGACTCGAGGGCACACTTGACTAAGCACAGAGTGTGTTTGGTTTCACTGTTTTGATTGAACACCTTCTCTGGGGTTGCTTACCCCTCCATCTTTATTGTGCTATCGAGCGAGTTCCGCCTCGAAGCACACATCGCTTGACACGATTTGTGCCAAGTGCTCACATTTTTTTCTTACATTATGTGTTTCCATGTCTAATATTTTTCTTTCCACTTGCGTGCTTCTTTACACACTCATGCACACAATGGACCGGGGAAGCCCAGTCCATTGTTACAGTTAATTAGTCTTAGATCTCAGTCCAGACCATTCAGGTCCAAGCAGAACCCTGCTGGGTCCGAGTCTAGGATCATGCCCACCCAGCCCAAGTTTACCACCAGGTCCGAACCTAGGCTCCATCTTGGTGCGAGCCAAAGCTCACATCAAAGCTTACCTAAACATTACTCCGAGTCCGCACTCGCTCTATTTGAAACCTTCTGGGTCTAACTCCAGCTTTGTACCCAGCCTTGCCCAGGTCCGAACCAGGTTCACACCTTGGTCCGAACCTAGGCCCCCTTTTGCTCCGAGCCAAGGACTCGAGCCTAACCCCACCTTGATCCAGTCCAGGTCCACACTCGGTCTAATTTTCAAAACCCTCTAGGTCCAAGGCTAGGCTTGTACCCAGTTCAAGCCAGGTCCTAACTAGATTTATACCAAGGTCCAAACATAGGCCCCCACTTGGTCTGAGCCAAGACTCGTACCCATCTAGTGTAGAACTCAGCCTGGGTCCTAGCCTAGGTCTTAGTATAGAATTGCCTCTAAAACTAGACTAGGCTCATCCTAGTTTGGGGTCCAAACCAAAACCCATTGAGCCTAGCAAGATCCATCTAGTCTTGTCCTAGCTTAGGTCTAGATTCAGAGTTGTCCCTAGATCTAAACTAGGTTCACCTTAGTTTAGGGTTCAAACCTATGTCCGTCAAGTCAATACCTATGTCTTTCTAAGCCTAATCTAGGTCCATTCCCAAGCTAGGTCCAACATTTTTAGTCTAACACAAGTTTAGGAGTTATGACCCACGATTAAAGCAAAGCAAGGTCCAACCCTATGGCTCCAGCCCAGTCTAGATCAAGAGAACCTAGTCAGTCTGAGAGGCAGTGCTCCATCGTAAATCCATAACACTCGTGTCAGTGAGTAGAGTCTCAACCCATATGGGTCCATACCTAGCCGCTCTCATGGCCATCATTTGGAAGCCATGAGCCAACAGGTTAATAGGGTCTGTAATAGCCTGAACAGTCAAGGGGTTAGGCCAGGGGAAATCCTCCATGACATAGGGTTTAGCCTCAAATCCAATCGGCACACCAAGAGTAAGGCCCCAGCTCAGATCTCTAAGTCAACCAATCTCAGCTGCGTTAACCCCGATGTTCAATTAGAAACCCATCATTCCAATCTTAGCAATCAGCCATTTAGTGGGCAAGTGGGTTCACACACAACTAGGAAAATTCTACCCAAGCAACCCAGGACCAATAGGGGTCAGGGTTTTGACCTAACTCGATATCAAGACAATCCTTAGATGCATGCATTCTTTCAAGACCATCCAGCGTCGTCAATCTAGGCAAGTCAGATCAGAAGCTCAAGTTGTAGGCCACCTCCAACATGTTGGCTGAAACCAATATAGCCCTAAGGGTGTTAGCCTACCAATCCAACCCACTTCTGGTCAGGGGTCCAATTCTAATCATCACTCGAAGGATTACCTAGAGGGCATATTTCATTTGGCAGTAGTTATGGCCTTCCTTCGCTCTTTCGGTCCAGTGCTGGGACAAGTGAATACCCTAAACCTAAGGATAGATCATCCAGTAAAGGTCAGGGGCAAGTAGACTTATCTAGTCATCATAGCAGCTAGAGTCGTCCATCTATGTCAAGTGGTGATCCTATCTTGCAGGCCATCTTGCATGGCCACGTAGTCCAAACTCCGAGAGACGGTTCTGCTCTGACCCAATTCAACTTCGGTGAGCTTGAACCTTTAAAAATTATAAGGGGGTCACCCAGGCCACCTTCACAAGACTTTGAGGATGATTTGTCCATCTAAGATGAAAAACGAAATATTGAAGATCAAAATGGGTCTTCCTCTAAAGAGGAGGAATTTCGATAGCTTAACAGGGGAAGGAGCACAACTCTGATAACCGAGGTACCCCCATATCAAGAAAGTTCATCTCGTGAAGAACAAGTTCTTAACGGAACAGAAATCCCTGCAGGGGCAACCCCATGAAACTACCCAATAAGAGCAGTCTTCTCTCATGAAGATAGCGCAACAAGGCAGTTAATGAGATTGAGCCCCAGTTTGTTAACTTCCAACATACCATAACCATCCAATATTAACTCAGTCACTCTTCTTGTATGAGAGTCTCACCCGATCTTAAGCACTAAGAAGGAGCCTACTACAAAATTAACTCCTAAAGAGAAGCACAAAATCTAGAATGAAACAAATAATCGAAAAGGAGTTGGGTGCTCACTCACCCCTTGTAAAATACCAAATGGGACATTCATGCCTTAAACTTCAAAAGACATTAACGCCTAATGAGTAACACAAATTATCCCATTAACAGGGAGAACCTAATCAACTTGTCTGTGCATACAAAAGATTGAAGGATTAGGAAACTAAGAATGATTTTTAGTCACAAAATCAAGGTTCAAGTGGGACAATTCAAAGGATAAATTCAAGGGGAACTCGACGATCATTGCCAAATAAATATGGGATGGCAACCTGGGGCAAGGGAAATCAGAGGATGATTGATGTTAGAACCTCCCTGCCACTTAGATAAGGAAAAGATGATCAAATTCTTTCATAGCCTTAAAGCGAAATGGCAAAAAAAAAAAAAAAAAAACAACCATTGACTCTTTCTCCTCCTCCTCCTCCTCCTCCTACTCTTCTTTTGTCATTTCTTTGTCAAAAATAAAATAAAATCCGTTGGGCTGAAAATTCGAATGGAACCTCAAGCGTTGGAAAAAAGGCAACCGGGCTAAACACCCAAAAGGGAACCCTGGGCAATGAATAAAAAACTAAAAAAAGAAATTTGCTAGGTTAAAAATCCGGAAGGAATCCCAAGCGTTAGAAAAAAGGCTACCGAGCTGAACACCTGAATGGAACCCTGAGGCGATGAAAAAGAATAAGTTCTCTCATTTCCATCTATTCTCCAAAGCCTTATCTCTCTAAACATCTTCTCTTCTTTTTTCTTGAGTCAGAAAGGTGTCAAAAGAAAAATCAATGGACATTTGTCTAATGGAACTTTGTTAAGGACCTCGATCATCTAGACTTCAAAAGGTGAATGGTGGAGGAAGGAAATTGAAAATCCAAAGAGATTCTGAACACTCAGGGGCAGTATCTTGTATTTTCAAGACTATGTTTTGCTCGAAAGTTCCAAAGAACTCTCATTTGAATTGAAATACAAGAGCTGATGTTGGAAGATAAATAGATATTTGATGATTCCTCGTCCTGAATATTCAAGCGAGGAGCTGACACGCTCATATAGGATCAACCAAAGGGGTCACAAGTAGTTAAACTGTAAGACCCATATTAAAAAAAAAAGAAATACTCCATGGTTGTATGAGTATAATTGCCTACTGCCTTGTCCATCGCTGCAAGACGTTAAACTGCTTGGAGGGATCTATGATTGTAGAAGCTAGAATTGCTAACTAAAAATTTGTTTTTCAAAACATCTTTCTCATTTCAAAATTTTCATTATATGTCTTGCGTTTTCAAAAACTTTAATTTCTTTGTTAAAATTGTGACCTGTCCAAAGCTCTTGGTTATATTTCAAAATTCCCCCATTGTTTACAAAATTTCTAAAATGACTTTTAAAAACCAAGGAGCTTGGATACCCGAATATGATGTTTACCGCATTGCGACCGTTCAAAATTGACCAGGTAAACCTTTTCCTAAACAAGAAAAACCTATAGAATATTTTAGGAAACCCTAAGGAAATCAAAGAAAATGTTCGGTTTAAAAATTCAAAATTGTGAAAAACCCTAAACTTAAGTGGTATGGCTAGAAAATCCAACTCGAGTTTCAAGCTTGTGTAACTCACCGACATCCCTAGGATAAAAATGCCCTAGGTGGGTGAGCGGGGAGCACAATGTCTTGGAGGGATAATTTGTGTGCCCTCTGACCACAAAATGTCAGGATAAAAGTTTAAATGTCTGCATTATCTTTGCCACTTACCTGCCCCTTTAAAGACAGGGAGCGCCAAAGAGTGTCTACTTCTTTGCCACGCACCTGTCTCTTGAAGGACAGGGAGTGCCAAAGACAGGCAATTGTAGACACCCTATTTTAAAATTGGTAAATTCTGTGGTTTTCCTGAACCCATAGAACTATACTATTACAGTAGACCCCTATACCATATACCACTATAATCTATGGTCCCCATCTTAGCAAATCTTGTAGTGTTTAGTAGTTACCGATTTTACACTTAGCAAATCTTATAAATCTTATAAATTTTAGTAATTATCCAGTCTACACACAAAGTTACCCACTTTTCACCTAGCAAATCTTATAGGTGTTAGTAGTTATCCATTCTACACAACCATTTTGAATTCATAAAAAAACACTATCGTAGCTCTTTTTGAGGGGTGGGACGTGTAGGATAGAGAGAAAGAGGGACTTGTAGACCTGTAGGAAATGAGAGAAAGCCCAGAGAGAAATTGAGAAATATAGAGAGCCGAGAGAGAAATTCAACCAAGCCAAGGCCTGGTAAAAACATGAAAAGAGATAAAGAGGATGCACGACATAAACTCAACCGGTCCTGAAAAGGGCGAGGCCTCAGGTTTGCCAGGTCAGGTATTTTTTCCATTTTTTCTTTATTTTCTAATTATTTTGTTAGATCTAGGTTTTATTTCGTATTTCATTCAATATTTCATATTTTTTGATCTATGTTGGCTCTGCCACTAATCTGAGAGCGGATCTACTCAAAGAAATCTGAGAGCGGATCTACTCAAAGATCTACTCATTTCTGAGTAGATCTGGCCTCATATAACAATTTGATTGTCCACACTCTTTCTCACTTCTTTTTTTTTTAAATTAGTTTGTGGAGTTCAGAGCTGAGGGATCTTCCTCTGGATATCTCTCCGATTTGAATCGTAAACAGCTATCTAGACCGTCTATTTTTCAAGATTTTCAATTGTTTATAGTTTTACTTGATCTGTGTCAATTTTAGAGCTTTAAATTCCTTTACGAGGACGAAAAATCATTTTTTAAGCCATCACAAAGTTTATCGACACCAAAACAACATCCTTTGCATAACTTGGAGAGAACCCTTATTTGGATTTTTTAAGGTTGACGCTTTATACAAATCACACCTTGTAACAAATTAAGTAAAATATTAAGTAATTGGTATTTTAAGTAAGATTTGGAAATATTTTATAAATATTTTTTTGAGATTAAGACCTTAATTTTAAATTTTCATTAGTAAAATGGCTACTCATGAAATGTGCACTACATAAGAACGAGTAAAACAAGACACTTAAAGACAACACCAAAACTTATAGGGACAAGTCTAAGGTATCAACATTAAACAATCAAAGTAATTCACACTTAAAACTATGTAGAAAGAGGCAGTTTTGGTGCCACAAAGCCTTGCGATGCTTTAAAAATCTATTCTCACCCCTAATCATAAAAGCTCCAAAACTAGTACAGTTGAGCGAATTTATAAACAATTGAATTTAAACAAAATGAACTATCCAAATAATGCATTACTAGATACACTATTTTCATGACTTTGATTTTTTTTCCTCCCATATTCATACATCTCGAAGTCGAGATAATCAATTTGAGAGTTTTCTAGTGTCATAATAAAATTTTCTAATCGATTTTTAATTTGCAATATATTTCAATAGTATAAGATAAACACTTGATATAAATTTTTTCCACACTTATTTACACATCACCTAATAAATCACGTTAAAAAAACCTACACTCGCATTGGAATGGGATCCATGACAAGCCCTAAAGAGAAATAACTCATATTCTTTTGGCAGGAAAATGGGGCATGTTTATTAATCATTATCCTGACAAGATCGAAATGAAATGATGAAGTTTTTTTTGCGCAAAGAACATTTAATGGGATGCATAAATAATGATGATGATGATGATAAGTGATCCTATCATGATAGAGGACTGGCAACCCTATCACACATACATCTACCACTAGCTCAAAGATGTTCATTGCAATGCCTGTGACAAATTCGTGACAACCAAATATACTTGGTTGAGGGAGAAATTCATGGTGCTCTTAGAAAATGATTTTGAAGAGATAATCAAGAGACACATGTAGGCCTGGCACTTCTCTATGGCATCACCATTTTCGCCAGCTCTAAAGGAAACAAGGTACCCAAAAGATATCTATAGCTATTTGAAAATTTTGACCAAGCAGGGTGTTACACTTGGTGTGTCAAGGCCATGTTTTATTTATTCCATTCTCTTTTGAATTTTGTTGTCTTGAAGACCCGATATTTTACCAGTTGGACACCTTTTTTCAAATATTTGTATATGACATTAGAAAATATATATTTTTATATGATTCTTTGCTCTCTAATTTACGCCACTCTTTGAGTCGAGATCTACTCAAATCGGACCAAAGTTGAGTTAAATTGTGATAAGATAGAGATAGTGGGGTTGCTCGAATTATGGGCTCAAGAAGGTAGAGATTTATTCAGATCTACTGCTTTCTTGGATCCACTAGCAGCACCAACTTTTAGATCTGTGAATTTGTACTTTAAAAACTCTTTGAAACTTCACAAAGTAAGAAATAATATGAAATAAACTAAATTAAAGATGAAAATAAACTAAATTAAACAAAAAAATGGATACTTACCTCCGGGAATTCAGAACCTAAAGTTCGGGTTTGGATCAGGCCTCCCTTCGGATTTGCACCACCATTTGTTTTTGGATGTCTTATGCTTACTGCAATTGGTAGATTTAAGGTTATTTGACTTCTCTAAGGCAGGGGGAAAAGTTCCATAATTTCAGGTAGGGTCTACTTAGGTTTTTTTTTATCTCCTGAGGTAGAATTTGAGTTATGTTATTTTTAAATAATTCTTTGGATTTTTCCTAATTTTTTATGAATTTTGTAGAGATTTTTTCTAATTTCGGTTAGTTTTGGGCTATTTTTCTAAATTTCGAAATTTCTAAGGTATTTCTAGGGATTTTTTTGATCTTTTCATTGTATTTATTGGTTTTTAGAAGGGGGTATTTATTGGCTTCCATATTTTCTTGTTTTTTTGGATCTTTTTTCAGATTTTTTCGAACTTATCCATTTGTTTTATCCTAATTTGAAAAGACATTTACTGCATCATCAGGCCGCCCATGGGCGCAACGGGTTGCACGACGAGAGGTTGGGCGCATGCCCGACAGCCGGTGTGTTGGGCAAGCCAGCGCAACACGCTTCCTATTGCGTGAGTCACCCCTTGCCCATTAGGCAGGGACTAAAACATGGGAGGGACAAAATTCTCATTTTGTTGAACTATTTCCCTCTGACTTTAACTTTCCAACAGTTCCTTCGATTCATGCAATTCTTGGACCGTTAAAAACCTCTCGGATCCCTCTACAGTTTGGGATAGGGTTTTAGACAAGTTTGTGATATTTCTATTGGGTCTTGGTTGCTTATCGTTTACTAGTTTTGTGGTCCTTCGTACTCAAAATCGAGGTTTTTAGGAATTCATTTAGCCATAATTTCGAGAGAGTTGTCCACAGTTGCCCTTCTTTAGCATTCGCCTAGAGTATCAAGTGAATGACAAAAAAGTAGACACCTGAGACCGGATGGGGAGGAAAATGTTTTCCGATAAATCATCCTTTTGAATGACCCCTACCCTTTGGGTAGGCGGTACACCGATGGATGCTTTTGATCCATAATTAAAACAAAGTAGCACCAAAGATCTTTTTTTTTTTTTTCAAAAATATGGCTCTCAAAAGGAGATCTATTTTTCTTATCTTTTTTCGTACACAGATCTAGCTTGAAATGCCCCACGGTGGGTGCGAAACTGTTCATGATGCAAATTGGAGAGATCTTTAGAGAAAGATCCCTCAGATCTGAACACCACAAACTGATTTTTTTAAAAAGTGATAGAGATAGTGGGGACAATTGAATTCTGATATGAGGCCAGATCTACTTAGAAATGAGCAGATCTGCTCTCAGATCAGTTGCAGAGCCAGCATCGATCCGAAATATGAAATAAATATAAAAAAATTAATCTAATTCTAATTGGAATGAATAAAATAAAAAAGAAAAGCAGAAAGAGTAAAAAAAGTACAAAATAGGACCAGATGGCCCGGGACTCTCGCGGCTTCGAGGCAACATATCAGGACCGACTGGATTTATGTCATGCGTTCTCTTTATCTCTCTTCAAGTTCTAACCAAGCCTTGGCTTGCTTGAATGACTTTCTTGATCTAGGTTTTTTTAGATCTAAGTTTTTCTCAGTCTCATGATCTCTAAACCTTTTCTCTCTTAGCTCTATCTATCTCTCTCCCTTTTTTTTCTCCCTCTGTCTCTCTCATGTATCACTTCTTCCTCCCTTTCTCTCACGTCCCACCTCCGGAGGTCTCCCTAGCCTCCCACATCCCACCGCCTTCCAAAAAGGCCCGTTAGTTTTATTTTTCTTAAAAACCTAACTTGTATGTAGAATGGATAGCTACAAAAAACTATGGGATTTGTTAGGTGTAGAGTAGATAACTACTAAAACTATGGGTGTGGAATGGATAATTACTAAAATTTATAGAATTTGCTAGGTATAAAATGGGTAACTACTAAAATTATGGGTGTAGAATAGATAACTACTAAAAACTATGGGATTTGCTAGGTGTGGATCATAAGATGGGGACCATGGATTATGATGGGTTTAGGGGTCTACTGAAATAATGTGGTTCTATGGGTTCACGAAAACCATAGAATTTGCTAATTTTAAAATGGGGTGTCTGCAAACAGACCCTTTTTGGGTAAGTTGGCCGCATAATGGTCTATAAGTGTCTGAATGAGCTTAAATTTGATATCTGGGGGGATTTCAGACCTTCTGGATCCAACGAAAGCAGTCTAATAATCATCTGGAACTCCCGTGATAGGGTTGTAGTTATAAGGTGCTTTTTCAGCATGTCAATGGCTTAATTTGTAAACTGGTTTTGTGTCTGATCCATCTTAACTTCGTTAGATCGAGACGAAACTTGGTAGGTGTTCTTAGGGAGTGAAGTGATACCCCCACATGCCTTCTGAGACCGATCAAATGCCTTTCAAATATTTTCTCTAGAGTAGGGCTTATTTTAATAATGCTTCCGCAGTCTGCAAGCACTTTGATACCCACAAGCTTAGGTCGCAATTGGCTTCCTCTTTATTTGTGCCGAGAATATAAGTGTTGAAAAATACCCTATAACACCCTCATCTTGAGTAGACATTGGGAAGGACTCAGACGTATCCCGAGAGATGCGGAATATGGAGAAGTTCGTAGAATAGTGATGGATGATAGTTTTTGGGCAACAAACAAAAAAATATTTGGATTCACAAGACCAATCTAGAAGATGATAAAGTTTGCAGATAGTGATAAGGTTGTAGTTGAAGATGCATACGAGCGTATGGATACCATGTTGGGAGAAATATTGGTTACTCTATATGATGATTCAGTGTTGCTTCAATAGGTCAGGGATTTAGTGGTAGCCAGATCGAACACGGCTTACCTTCTACTTCATTGTATTGCTTTTCTTCTTAGCACTAAATATTATTCTCATGTCAGTACCTACACCTGGTGGGGAGAGGAGGGTGAAGCCCCATCAGGATATTGAGGTGTCTGTATGCTACCAGGATGCTCTTGATGCAATAGTAAGGGATGAGGTTGAGCGGAGCAGGGTATGACAATAAATACGTGATTTTGTTGGTAGTAGGGGGAGTTTCTCACTATCGACGTCTATAGCTGATAGTGGTACAATGCCATCAGTGTTGTGGTGGGACTTGTATGGTGGTGGGGAACAGGAGTTGTATTCAATTGCAGTTAAGGTGTTGTCCCAAAGCATTAACTCTTCATGCACTGAGAGATGTTGAAGCATGTACAGTTACATCCATAGTGTTAAGCGTAATCAACTAAATGTTAATCGATATGAGTCGTTGGTATACGTTCATTACAATGATAGGCTACTCAGCAAATTAAGGACTTATTACAAGACCAACTACAAGAATTGTGATGCTCATCTTGAAGATGACCACCTCGTTGATGATATAGATGCCTTAGCTACGATGGATGAGCATCTTGAAGCGGACGAAGATTTGGCTTTTCCCCCACTATGTACTAGAGTGGATCTTCCCCTGCCTACTGTAGGAAAGCATGATAGCCCCTTAGATCTCCATCATGACCATGGTTCACAACCTCATACTCTAATACAATCTTCGATTGCGACCACGCCTACTCGAGGTGAAGCTTCTTCTACGACTATCATAGACTGCCAACCGTCCGGAGGGCTCCCAATAGAAAGAATCTCTCATTCTCTCTCTGTCTCTCTCTCTCTCTCTCTATTGCTCACCCCACCCCCACCCTACCCGCCCCCGCCCCCATCTTGGGTCTATGTAACCTTTGAATGAATTCGTGGTTGAATAAGATTGACGCTCTTCTCTCTCACACACTCTCTATGGATAGTTTTGGTGATTGTTATTTCTTTATCGTAATTTCATTGTATATTATTATTTATAGCGTTTGTGTGCTTCAGAGTAAGTGGGAATGAAATGAGGTTACTAAAAATTACACAGGATTTCCCCCACATGCTTGTCTTTCAATTCGCGATAAGAGGGTGGCTAAATGGATTACACCATGTGATGGGTAAACTTACCTCAAGTGGGGGCAAAATGGTCATTAAGTAATAGCAAATATAACAAACATTGAACTATTCCCTTACCTGACAATGGAAAATAGATCGCACGTTGAGTAGTCAAGTGCACCCGCGCCCATGTTCCATCTGGGTCTGCCCTAAGATACCAACCTTGAAATTTATTATTTCCAATTTCATATATTCTTGGGTGTGGTTTCTATAAGGTTTCAACCATAAACAATCCAATTAAGATGTACCACCAAATTTTATCATGACATGTAATTTTGGTGTAAAAAATTCTACGGATTATTTGAAAATCTATTTTCATATCTATTTAAAAACTTTTAAACTCCAAAAATGGTTAAAATCAAGTAGATCTACAAACATATAAAAATTCTTAAAATGGACAGTGTAGATAATTTGTTGCAAGATGCATAATTTTTGGCACTCAAAATTTTTCATACACTCATACATCTTGATGTGTAGATGATCAATTAGAAACTTTTTCAACATTAAAACAATCTTTTCCGATGGATTTTTGGGGTGAATCATTATTTCTACATTTTATGGTTGCAACCGTATAAAAACATTTTCCTATAACTTTTATTTTATAAAATACTATATGCATTCTCAAATGAGTTCTCAAATTTGGATTTAAATTTATTTAATATAAGATTTTTCCAAAAGAGAGTTAAATATACAATATAGTAATGCAGACCATATCCTCACTACTTTTCCCTTTAAAAATAAAATGGCTTGACTTGCCTTTAACAATGTAACTTTACATTAGTTGCTCTAA
>NW_006498549.1:8389396-8408573 GCF_000471905.2 Amborella trichopoda | reverse complement strand
TATATATATATATATATATATATATATATATATATATACATATATATAATTTAAAATTACCTTTATTTCTTTGACAATAACTTTTTTGAAATTTTTAATAAATTTATTTTGCCGTTTTATAACTTTCTAAAGGAAACTTCTTAAATAAAAATAACTTTTAAATACAAAAATTAATATTTTTAGTAAAATTTTCATGTACTTATTTCAACACAAAAATAACAGTGATGCATTTCTCGAATTTAAGCCGAATAGTAACCATTTGTGCTTAGGTTGCATCCAAATGGTATCCAAACAACAACATTCCATTTTAATGTATTACTCTAATAATTTGAGCGACGGTGATTTCATGCAACGAATGTATAATAATTTAATGCAACAATTTATAGAAACCATGGTAGAATCATTTGTTTGATCTAAAATTTAAAATATATACTCTTTTTATCCTAATGAACAATAAAAAAAAAAAACAATTTGAAAACATAATCGAGAAAGTATCTTTTTAGCCAAATAAAAAATAATCTTTCCATTTTGATAACGGCCAAAGCAGAGGTGCGCAAAAGGTAGAGATACAGTCCGAATGGCGAGCGGTGTCGACCTGTAACGTCCAGCGAACCCAACAACCAACCGCTCAAGAATCTCCCACACACGCCTATATATATACGCTTTCTTCCTTTTTACCCCGCCCCTCTCATTTTCAAACTCTCTCTCTTCTCCCTACCCCCTCTCACTCTCTATCTGGTTTTTGAAGCATTCCTTCTTTTGGGCACTGCAAGTAGCCCAAGTATTTGGTGAAGCATTTTTTGAGGGTTTTGCCGAGTGTGGAGGTGAGGTTCAGGGCAATGGCAGAGGCGGGAGGCCTCAATAAGCGGAAGGTCGATGAGGAGGAGGATGGAGCTGATGCGTTGCAGAAGAAGAGGAGGATCAGTGGGTCGAATTTTCATGAGGATCGTTTACAGGCTGTTTCTGTCTCTTCCTCTCAAGAAGAGCAAGATCAGTCCAAGAATCAAGAAATTGAAGCAGCATGGGCGAAGAAAGGGCTGGATCGGGCCAAGATTCATCAAGAAATTTGTGAACTAACGGCACGAAAAGATACTAAGGTAATGACGCTAGAGGATTTTCTCCGGAGCAACGACTGCTTACCCAGCGAGCAGGAGTTCAAGAAGAAGGAGGAGGAGGAGGAGGAGGAGGTGCAGAGTAAATGCGAGGAAGGAACAGGGGCAGGGCGAAATGAACAACCAGACGTGGAAGGTGCGAACCCTGAGCCTCAAGAACCACCCCATTTCGATTCCCCATTTTGATCCTAGCTTTTTCTACTATGTGCAAGACTGTTCGACTGTTACTCTTTGTTTGATATGAATAAGGAAATCTTTTGATTCTGAAATCCATATCCTTCAATTCATAGAGACCACCACTCTCCTGTGTCAGTAGTACGAAATATGGCAATTATTTTCTGTAATCCATTTGCCTTTGCCTTGTATGAAGAAGCAACAACCCTCTCTCTCTCTGTCTTCTGTGAATGTAGTATGGCAATTGCAGCAGCGCCATTTTTTAGTGTAAACCATTTTGATTTGCATTGAATGAAGTAGTTTGATTGTTATGATTTTGATTTTCCTCCTTGTGTTGTGTAGAAGCAAGAAAGCAATGTAATGAAAGACTCTTCAGTTTGCTACTTTACTTGATATCTCTCCCTCCTCTGCTCTGTTCTTCTCTGCATTGCACGTTGTATGATTATGAATAGGAGCAATTTTTGTGTGCAACACAATTTTATTAGCAGAAGCAGCAGCTGAATTGAATACTTCTTCTTTTTTTACCATTCGAATGCAAACATTCCGATGCAAGGCCTTTAAGTCTGCTATATTCTCTCTCTCTCTCTATTGCCATAACATAAGGGCAGGGTCAATTTACGCAAATTTTCTCTTGGTCCGAAAGTTGAGGTTTTCTCCGGTTAGGTCTTACCCCCGGAATTTTTATATTTTGTTTCTAACTTTGGTCCCACAACATTGGATTGCTTGATATTTTTATTTTTTATTTTTTGGTTTTTATAGGGCAATATGGTGTTTAAAAAAGAAAAAACTTAGTATCCCAGGCGGTCCGATAGTTGATTCAAACTACCTTATATTTCAATTCCACTTATGTCTATAATGCAAAGTAGTCTATGAAACATTGGACCACTCTATACTTAATATATTTTGTTCTTTAACCGGCCTATTGTTTCAAATGTCGGATCACACTATACTTCGAGGAATTTTTGGTTTCTCACTGATATGATGTTTGAAATATCATACGGCCCTTTGTTCTAAGTGAGTCTCAGTATTAAGAGGAAATCGATATTTGACACATCAGACGACTCTCATATAGTTGTTTTTTTACTTCTTATTTATTTGTTTTATTATTTCTTTTAATTATCATGTGGTTCAATGTTTTGAAAACATCTCAATGCTGCGCACCTAAACAAAACAATGAAACAATATTTTCTATAAAATAAATAACCAAAAATACTACTGAAACTTTCAGAAGCAATTTGGTCATTTTATTTTATTGGGAATCGTGCTTTTAGATTTTTTACGGGTGCTAGTTTTAAGGAAAAGTGGACATTCAAAATTGAGTGTTAAAATCTTTTGTAGAAGTAAAATTAAAAATAAAATAATATAGAGGTGTGACATTGTAATGGTGTCATCTCAACTGTCCATTCAGAATATACGGTTGGATAGAGAGAAATATATAAGTTTTATGTATTAGAAAAAACATAGAAATCTTGTTCCATATTCAAATTATAACATTTAGTTTGTCAACAATTCTTTAATTAATATTTAAATAATATATAAGTATAAAAATAATATTTAATTTATTTATCAATAAGTCTAGATTAGGTCTGGGTCAAGGCTACCTGGACCCAGACCTGACCTGGATCTGATTTAGGCTCAAGCTATTGGACCCAGATGCGATATGTTGGTCCAACACCTAGATTCATACCCAGACCAGAGGCGGGTCTGTCCATGGGGTCTCGAGTCCATCGTCCCAATTGCCACCCCTACTTTCTCTTGACCTTGAGAAAATGAAGATAATGAGACGACCAAATCGTTACTTTCTTTGTATGGTGTTTGGCCAAGCTGGACCTGAGCCTCTTGGATGCAGCCCGGGCTGGGTTACGCTAGGGCCAAGGCTGGCCCGGCCTATTGCTAGCCCTGGTACCATTCAAAAATTAGTTACCCAGCTGTCCTCTTATCATGAACTTTGACGTATATTTGCACTAGGGTGTAAACAAGCCGGGCCTAGGTGGACTCGTGCTTGTTTGTAGGCCCAGCCAACTTGATGGGCCCTGAAAGGGTCTAGGAACTGCCCCATGCCAATCCAACCTTCAATGCCCTTCAGTGCCTACGTTTAGCTGCGCCTCAGGGTCGTAGCTATCTCCTTTTTGAGGTCCATAAAATTAATGCGAACTTTTTATACTAGTTTAAATAAATTTAGAGTTTCTTTTTAAAAGGTAAAATTCTTCCAGAAACTTTATAGTTCCATGGTCGAAAGTCCCTAAATTGGCTTAAAAATCTATTATGCTTTAATTAAAAAATTTGAAACTCCAATAATGGTTTATATCTATGTGCAAACTTCTCAAAACATATTAATTTTAATGCTTGAAATCTATAATTTTTCTAATCCATAATTATCGAAATGATTGATTTGAGGTTTTCTTAAATCGCCGGAGCAATATTTTTGGGATGAGGCTTTACCTTCTATTGGAAAGACCAAGGCTTGTGTAAAACTCAACAACTTTTTTTTTTTTTGAACGGCACTCAGCAAGTTTATAAAAAAAGAAAAAAGAAAAAAGTGTAGCATTAAAAAAAACAAAAGGGGAAAATTCATATAGAACCCTAATTCCTTATATTACACTCCTTTTTTTTTTTTTTCAAGCGGCATAAAGAGACCCTAAAGATTTCACTGTACCCCACATCTCTTATATCCTTATTTTATTGACTTTTGACAATAAAAAATAACCCCAATGAATCTTTTTATACCATTTCAAAGGAAAAATATACCTAACCATCTTTTCCCCTTTCCACCCATTAAAACGTTTTTGGGTTGAATGGGTATAAAAAGATTTCTTTGGGCTAGTCAAAAGTCAATGAAAGAGGGAGATAAGAGATGAGGAAGTATGGTGAAATCTTTAAAAATTTCTTTATGCCGCTTGAAAGAAAAACAAAAGGATGGTCTACCTTGAAATAATATGAGGAATTAAGGTTTTATACGAAATTTTTTCCAAGAAAAAAACATTATAAAAAAACACTTAGGAAAACGCCTATTTAATACTTCACTTTTTTCTTTTGATTTAATCCCAAAAATCTCATCAAATAACACATAACTATAAATTGGAGTAGTTGGTATTTTGGACATGATTTGACAAATGAAAAACTTATATAACGTGCGAACTTTATATTTTAAAATTAACATTCACCTCGAAAATGAACCAAAGCAAATTGTTTTGATACTGCAAAATCCTTCAATCGATCATCTTGACCTCAAGATTTGTGGATATGGAAAAAAAATTATTTTCAAGTCTTGAAAATAGTGTATCGTATACCACTTTATTATAAACACCACATTTTAATATTGGAAAATTTTGTAGTTTTCCTGAACCCGTAGGACTACACTATTTTAGTGGACCCCTAAACCATAGCCCACCGTAATCTATGTTCCCCGTCCTAGCAAATCTTGTAGTGTTTAGTAGTTACCCATTTTACACCTAGCAAATCTTACAGTCATTTTTCACCTAGTAAATCTTATAGGGTTCAGTAGTTATCCAGTCTATACAACCCTTTTGAATTTATAAAAAAACATTATCATACCTCTTTTTGAGGGGTGGGAGGTGTAGGACAGAGAGAAAGTGGGACGTGTAGACCTGTAGGAAATCAGAGAAAGAGAGAAAGCCCAGAGAGAAACTGAGAAATAGAGAGAGTCCAGAGAGAAATTCAACCAAGTTAAGGTCTGGTCAAAACCTGAAGAGAGACAAAGAGGACGCACGGCATAAACTCAGCCGGTCCTGATACGGGCGGGGCCTCGAAACCTCGGGTTTGATTTTTTCCATTTCCTCTTTATTTTTTAGATATTTTGTTAGATCTATGTTTTATTTCGTATTTTATTCACTATTTCGTGTTTTCATATCGATGCTGGCTTTGCCACTAATTTGAGAGCGGATCTACTCAATTCTGAGTAGATCTAACCTCATATCAGAATTTGATTGTCCCTACTATCTCTATCACTTCCTTTTTTTAAAATTAGTTTTTGGTGTTTAGATTTGAGGGATCTTCCTCTGGAGATCTCTCCAATTTGCATCGTAAACAGTTTGGCACCCACCGTGTGACATTTTGATCTAGATCCGAGCACGAAATTAGTTATTCACTGTTTTCTATTTTCTTTTAAATAAATTTAGTTATTGACGCATCTCGAGGATTAAATTGTCGCCCATATTCGTGTCAAGCTCGCACTTCTGGTTTTGCTCTTTCCTAACTGTTTGTACCTCTTTGAACCTTTTGTTACCATTTTATTTCTATTTTATTTTATGCTTCTTCATTTTTTTTTAAAAAAAAAAATGTTAATAAATAAATAAATAGGGTTTGCTTTAATGGAAATTTTCTTAATGCAAATTCATTACCTACTTCTTACATTCTGCTAATACTTTTGTTTTGCTTGTTTTTTTTTCTTTTGCACCGTAAAAATATCTCTTTTCAAGTTTGAATTCCTTTTCATTTTTCTTCAAGGAAAACTTTAAGGTTAAGCTTAGGGTCCAGTCTCTCTTTTCAAATACAAATTCCAAGACAAAAAAAATAAAACTACTCTTCCAAAAAAAAAAAAACACTACTTTCTTCTCTTGTAATTTAGTAGTTGAATTTTTTTAAAAAATAAATCACTTTTGAGACAATTTTTCTTTCCAAAAAAAATTTGTTTGGCCTCTATTTATTCTATTTTCGTCCTTTTCTTAGTTAAAAAAAGAAAAACAAAAAAAGTCCGTGCTCTTTGTTGTTTGTGATTGGTTAGATAAAGTTTGTGTTTTACAATAGAAGATATTGCTTTTTGTTGCTTACGATTTGATTAGATTAGATTTGCTGGGATTCAAATTTCATGTCTCTTGCTAATAATTATTTTGTTAAAAAAAAAGCGAGAAAACAAAAATCCATCTTTCCATTCTTTTGGAGTTGATTTGCATAATTTGTTAACCAATTTCATCTTCTTTGATATTCACGGGATTTTGTTACCAATTTTAATTTTCTTTGATAATGAGATTGGGAGAAAACAAGGAGAAGAAATGAGGAAACGGGATTGAGAGGAAATAGGAAAGAAAGCAATCTGAAAAGGAGATTGAGGGAAAATAGGGAGAAGAACTAGGAAAAGGAGATTGAGAGAAAATAGATCGTCAGTAAGAGTGTGTGTTTTATATTGCGTGGGAGAGAAGAAAAAAAAAAAATATTATTATTTTTTTTTTAACAAAAAAGCCACTTTTTTTTCAAAAAAAAAAGAAAAATCTTTCCATCTTGCTTTTTTTAAAAAAAAACAAAAAAAAAGAAAAGAAAATTTTCTTTGCAATAAAAAAAAAATCTAAAGTTCTCTTTGTTTCAAAAAAAAAAAATTCACTTTTGTGAAAAATTGTTGTCGTTTTTTTAGGTCATTCTATCGCATAAAATAATAATAATAATAATAATAATAATAATAAAGGTTTTAAAGCCAATCTTGCTTTCTAAAATAAATAAATAAATCTAAGGCATTTCTCATTTCTGAAAATTAGGCATCTTTGTCTAAAACAAAAACAAAAATTTAAGGCATTTCTCATTTCTGAAAATTAGGCATCGTTGTCTAAAAAAAAAAAAAGTATATTTTAAGGGCAATCTTGCTTTCAAAAAAAATAAATTTTTTTTTTGAGACATTTCTTATTTTTGGAAAACAAAAATTTGCTTTGCAAGATGGGAAAAGCAACTTTTAAAGCTTATTTGGCTTAAAAAAAAAAAATTCACTTTTGTTAGAAAAGTTTATTTTTTAAAGCCACTTCATTTTCTAAAAAAAAAAAAGGAGAATACTAACTTTTTTTAAAAAAAATCACCTCTCAAGCCTCTCCCTCTCTTCAAGAACAAAAAAAGAAAAAACTTTGTAAAAAAAAATTTATTTTCATTTCTTTGCTTGTGATTCAACATTTGTCATTTCTCTCTATTCATCAAGAAAAAAGAAGAGGAAAAAAAAAAAAAAAATCTAGGGTCATCTGCACTCTCTTTCTAATTGTGCCTTGATCGAGTCACCCGCGACTCGGGGACGCAGTCGACTAGGTACAGACTGTACTTGGTTTCATTGTTTTGACTGAACACCTTCCCAGGGGTTCCTTACCCCTCCATCTTTACTGTGCTATCGAGTGAGTACCGCCTCGAAGCACGCATCGTTTGACACGATTTGTGCCAAGTGCTCACATTTTTTTTTTTTGCATTGTGTGCTTGCTTGTCTGGTATGTTTCTTTTCCCTTGCGTACTTCCTTACACACTCTTGCACACAACGGACCGGGGAAGCTTAGGAAACCAACAAAATTTTTTGAAAACCCCCAAAATTCGGCACTAACTCTCGTGAGGGGAACCTGGCATTGAGAGCCGAGGTGGTTGGAATTCGTGTAACTTTAACTGTGAGCGCATCTCCATAATCCTTAGCCTCAAAGCAAATCCACATATAGTAGGACATGGTTGATTCCTATAACAGGAGGCCAGGACCTATGAGGGGACCTACTCAGCCGAGCCACATTTCTGTACTTAGGAATTCACTCTGACCTAGCCTACCCACAGTTTAGGGCAAAATTTTTTGAGTGTTTTGTTTGCTTATTACAGTTAATTAGTCTTAGATCTGAGTCCAGACCGTTCAGGTCCGAGCACAACCTTGCTAGGTCCGAGTCTAGGATCATACCCAGCCCAGCCCAAGTTTACCACCAGGTCCGAACCTAGGCTTCCTCTTGGTGCAAGTTAAAGCTCACATCAAAGCTTACCTAAACCTTACTCCAGGTCCACACTCGGTCTATTTGAAGCCTTTTGAGTCTAACTCCAGTTTTGTACTCAGCCTAGCCCAAGGCCGAACCAGGTTCACACCTTGGTCCGAACCTAGGCCCCCTTTTGGTCCTAGCCAAGGGCTCAAGCTTAACCCAACCTTGATCCAGTCCGAGTCCACACTCGGTCTAATTTTTAAAACCCTCTTTGTCCAAGCCTAGGCTTGGACCTAGCTCAGTCTAGGTCCGAACCAGGTTTATACCCAGGTCCAAACCTAGGCCCCCTCTCGTTCTGAGCCAAGACTCATACCCATCTAGTCTAGATGTGAGTCTGGGTCCTAGCTTAGGTCTAAGTATAGAATTGCCTTTAAAACTAGACTAAGCTCATCCTAGTTTGGGTCCAAACCAAAACCCATTGAGCCTAGCAAGATCCATCCAGTCTGGTCCTAGCTTAGGTCTAGATTCAGAGTTGTCCCTAGACTTAGACTAGGTTCACCTTAGTTTAGGGTTCAAACCTAAGTCCATCAAGTTAATACCTAGGTCTTTCTAAGCCTAATCTAGGTCTATGCCTAAGCTAGGTCCAACATTTTTAGTCTAACACAAGTTTAGGAGTTATGACCCATGCTCAAAGCAAAGCAAGGTCTAACCCTATGGCTTCAGCCCAGTCTAGATCTAAAGAACCTAGTCAGTCTGAGAAGAAGTACTCCCTCGCAAATCCATAGCACTCGTGTCAGTGAGCCGAGTCTCAACCCATATGGAACCATACCTAGCAGTCCATGCCGCCCACATGGCCATCATTTGGAAGCCACGAGCAAATAGGTTAATAGGGTCCGTAATACCCTGAGTAGTCAAGCGGTTAGGCCAGGGGCAATCCCCCATGACATGGGGTTTAGCCTCAAATCCAATAGGCACACCAAGAGTAAGGCCCCGGCCCAGATCTCTAAGTCAACCAATCTAAGCCGGGTTAACCCTGATGTTCAATTAGAAACCCAGCACACCAATCTTAGCAATGAACCGTTTAGTGGATAAGTGGGTTCACACACAACTAGGAAAAGTCTATCCAAGCAACCCATCACTAATAAAGGTCAGGGTTTTGACCTAATTCGATATCAAGACAATCCTTAGGTGCATGCATTCTTTCAAGACCATCCCGTGTAGTCAATCTAGGCAAGTCAGGTCAGAAGCTCAAGTTGTAGGCCACCTCCAACATGTTGGCTCAAACAAATATAACCCTAAGGGTGTTAGCCTACCAATCCAACCCACTTTGGGTCAGGGGTCCAATTCTAATCATCACTCGAGCCTAGAGAGCATACTCCATCTGGCAAAAGCTATGACCTTACTTCGCTCTTTCTGTCCATTGCTGGACAAGAGAATTCCCTAACCCTAGGGATAGATCATCTAGTCAAGGTCAGGGGCAAGTACACTTAACCGCCCAAGGTCAGAGGTCTAGTCATCATAGCAGGTCGAGTCGTCCATCCCAGTCAAGTGGTGATCATATCCTGCAGGCCTTCTTACATGGCCACGTAGTCCAAACTCCGAGAGACGTGTCTGCTCTAGCCCAATTCAACTCGGGTGAGCTTGAACCTTTAAAAATTATAAGGGGGTCACCCGAGCCACCTTCACAAGACTTTGTGGATGATTCGTCCATCGGGGACGAAGAACGAAATATTGAAGACCGAAATGGGTCATCTTTTAAAGAGGAGGGATTTCGAGAGCTTTACTAGGGCAGGAGCACAACTCCGATAACCGGGGTACTCGCATGTCAAAAAAATTCATCTTGTGAAAAACAAGTTCTTAACGGAACAGAAATCCCTGCAGGGGCAAGCCCATCAAACTACCCAATAAGGGCAGTCTTCTCTCATGAAGATAGCGCAACAGGGGCAGTCAATGAGATTGAGCCCCACTTTGTTATCTTCCAACATGTCCTAAGGCCATTCAATATTAACTCAGTCACTCTTCTTGTACGAGAGTCTCACCCGATCTTAAGCACTGAGAAAGAGTCTACTACAGAGTTAACTCCTAAAACGAAACACAAAATCTAGAATGAAAGAGACAATCGAAAAGTAGTTGGGTGATCACTCACCCCTTGCAAAATACCAAATGGGGCATTCACGTCTCAAACTTCAAAAGGCATTAATGCCTAATGGGTAACACAAATTATCCTATTAACAGGGAGGACCTAATCAACTTGTCTATGCACGCAAAAGATTAAAGGATTAGGAAACTAAGAGTGATTTTTAGTCTCAAAATCAAGATTCAAGTGGGACAATTCAAAGGATATATCCAAGGGGAACTCGACGATCATTGCCAAATAAATATTGGACAAGGGAAATCAGAGGATGACTGATGTTAGAACCTCTCTGCCACCTAGATAAGGAAAAGATGATCAAATTCTTACATACTTTTAAAGCGAAATGGCAAGAAAAAGAAACAACATTGACTCTTCTTTCTCCTCCTCTTCTTTTGTCATCATTTTCTTCATCAAAAATAAAACAAAATCAGTTGAGCTGAAAATTCGAAAGGAACCGCAAGCGTTGGAAAAAAGGCAACTGGGCTAAACACCCAAAAGAGAACCCGGGGCGATGAATAAAAAAATAAAAAAAGAAATCCGCTAGGTTAAAAATTCAAAAGGAATCCCAAGCATTGGAAAAAAGACTACAGCGCTGAACACCAGAAAGGAACCCCGAGGCGATGAAAAAAATAAGTTCTCTCATTTCCTTCTCTTCTTTAAAGCCTTTTCTCTCTAAACATCTTCTCTTCTTTTTTCCTGAGTCAGAAAGGTGTCAAAAGAAAAAGCAATGAGCATTAACCTTGATCATCTGGACTTCGAAAGGTGAATGGTGGAGGAACAAAACTGGAAATCCAAAGAGATTCTGAACACCCAGGGGCAATATCCTATATTTTCAAGACTATGTTTTGTGCGAAAATTCCAAAGAACTCTCATTTGAATTGAAGTACAAGAGCTGAGGTTGGAAGACAAAGAAATACTTGATGATTCCTTGTCTTGAATATTCAAGCAAGGAGCCGACACACTCATATAGGATCTACCAAAGAGGTCACAAGTGGTTAAACTATAAGACCCATATTAAAAACTTTTAAAAAAATAAAAAAATAAAAAAAAATAAAAAACATTAAAATTTCATTTTAAAACTTTTCTTAACAAAAAAAAAGAAAAGAAACACTCCATGATTGAATGAGTATAACTGTCAACTACCATGTTCATCGCTGCAAGACGTTAAACTGCTTAGTGGGCTATATGGTTGCAGGAGCTAAAACTGCTAACTAAAAATTTGTTTTTCAAAATATCTTTGTTATTGAAAAATTTTCCTTATATGTCTTGTGTTTCAAAAACTTTAATTTATTTGTTAAAATTCCGACCTGTCCAAAATTCTGGGCTCTATTTCAAAATTCCCCCATTGTTTTCAAAATTTCTAAAAAGATTTTTAAAAACCAAAGAGCTTGGACACCTGTATATGATACTTATAGCGTTGCCACCTCATATATTTCTTTAGAATTGACCAAGTAAACCTTTTCCTAAACAAGAAAAGCATATAGAATACCTTAGGAATACCTTAGGAAACCCTAAGGAAATCAAAGAAAATGTCAGGTTTAAAATTTTGAAATTGTGAAAACCCCCGAAGTTAAGTGGCATGGCTAAAAAATCCCACTCGAGTTTCAAGCTTGTGTAACTCACCGACAACTCACGTCGAAAACCCTAGGATGAAAATTCCCTAGGTTTGTGAGAGGGGAGCGCAATGTCTTAGAGGGATAATTGGTGTGCCCTCTGATGACGAAACGTCAGGATAAAATTGAAATGTCTACATTATCTTTGCTACTCACCTGTCCCTTTAAAGATAGGAAGCGCCAAAGAGTGTCTACTTCTTTGTCACTTACTTGTCCCTGGAAGGACAATGAGTGCCAAAGAGGGGCAACTGTAGACACCCCATCTTAAAAATGGCGAATTCTGTGGTTTTCCTGAACTTATAGAACTACATTATTTCAGTAGACCCCTAAACCATAGACCACTGTAATCCATAGTCCCCATCCTAGCAAATCTTTTAGTATTTAGTAGTTACCCATTTTACACCTAGCAAATCATATAGGTTTTAATAGTTATTTATTCTACACTCGTAGTTACCCATTTTTCATTTAGTAAATATTATAGGTTTTAGTAGTTATCCATTCTACACAACCATTTTGAATTTATAAAAAAACACTATCATAGCTCTTTTTGAGGGGTGGGTCGTGTAGAACAGAGAGAAAGTGGGACGTGTAGACCTGTAGGAAATGAGAGAACGAGAGAAAGCCCAGAGAGAAACAGAGAAATAGAGAGAGCCCAGAGAGAAATTCAACCAAGCCAAGGTCTAGTAAAAACTTGAAAGGAGATAAAGAAGGTGCAAGACATAAACTCAACCAGTCCTGATACTGCGAGGCCTCGAAGCCTCGGGCTTGCTAGGTCAACTGGCCTGGCCAGGTATTATTTCCATTTCTACTTTATTTTTAGTTATTTTGTTAGATCTAGGTTTTATTTCGCATTTCATTCAATATTTCATGTTTTCATATCTATGTTGGCTCTGCCACGTATCTGAGAGCGGATCTACTCAGAGATATACTCATTTTTGAGTAGATCTGGCGTCATATCAGAATTTGATTGTCTACACTCTCTCTATCACTTCTTTTTTAAAAAAAAATTAGTTTGTAGAGTTCAGATCTAAGGGATCTTCCTCTGGATATCTCCTTGATTTGCATCATAAACAGTTATCTAGACCGTCTATTTTCAAGATTTTCAATTGTTTATAGTTTTACTTGATCTGTGTCAATTTTAGAACTTTAAATTCCTTCGAAAAATCATTTTTTAAGCCATCACAAAATTTATCGACACCAAAACTACATCCTTTGCATACTTGGAGAGAACCCTTATTTGGATTTTTTAAGGTTGACGCTTTATACAAATCACACCTTGTAACAAATTAAGTAAAATATTAAGTAATTGCTATTTTAAGTAAGATTTCGAAATATTTTATAAATCTTTTTTTGAGATTAAGATCTTAATTTTAAATTTTCATTAGTAAAATGGCTACTCATGAAATGTGTACTACATAAGAACGAGTAAAACAGGACACTTAAAGACAACACCAAAACTTATAGGGACAAGTCTAAGGAATCAACATTAAACAATCAAAGTAATTCACACTTAAAACTACGTAGAAAGAGGCAGTTTTGGTGCCACAAAGCCTTGCGATGGTATAAAAATCTATTGTCACCTTTAATCATAAAAGCTCCAAAACTAGCATAGATGAGCGAATTTATAAACAATTAAATTTTAAAAAAATGAACTATCCAAATAATGCATTACTAGATACACTATTTTCATGACTTGGAATCCCCCCCCCCCCCCCACTATTCATACATCTCGACGTCGAGATAATCAATTTGAGAGTTTTCTAGTGTCATAATAAAATTTTCTAATCGATTTTTAATTTGCAATATATTTCAATAGTATAAGATAAACACTTTATATAAATTTTTTCCACACTTATTTACACATCACCTAATAAATCACGTTAAAAAAGCCAACACTCGCATTGCAATGGGATCCATGACAAGCCTTAAAGAGAAATAACTCATATTCTTTTGGCAGGAAAATGGGGCATGTTTGTTAATCATTATGCTGCCAGAATCTAAATGAAATGATGAAGTTATTTTCGCGCAAAGAACATTAATGGGATGAATAAATAATGATGATGATGATGATAAGAGATCCTATCATGATAGAGGACTGGCAACCCTATCACACATACATCTACCACTAGCTCAAAGATGTTCATTGCAATGCCTATGACAAATTCGTGACAACCAAATATACTTGGTTGAGGGAGAAATTCATGGTACTCTCAGCAAATGATTTTGAAAAGATAATCAAGAGACACATGCAGGCCCATCTTGCCCTTCTCTATGGCATCATCATTTTCAACAGCTCTAAGGAAATAAGGTACCCAAAAGATATTTATAGCTATTTGAGAATTTTGACCAAGCGCGGTGTTACGCTTGGTGTGTCAAGGCCATGTTTTATTTATTCCATTCTCTATTGAATTTTGTTGTCCTGAAGATCCGATATTTTACGGGTCGGACACCTTTCTTCAAATATTTGTATATGACATTAGAAAATATATATTTTTATATGATTCTTTGCTCTCTGATTATCGCCACTCTCTGAGTCGAGATCTACTCAAATCTGACCAAAGTTGAGTTAAATTGTGATAAGATAGAGATAGTGGGGTTGCTCGAATTATGGGCTCAAGAAGGTAGAGATTTATGCAGATCTACTGCTTTCTTGGGTCCACTGGCAACACCAACTTCTAGATCTTTGAATTTTTACTTTAAAAACTCTTTGAAACTTCACAAAGTAAGAAATAATATGAAATAAACTAAATTAAAGATGAAAATAGACTAAATTAAACAAAAAAAAGGATACTTACCTCTGGGAATTCAGAACCTAAAGTTTGGGTTTGGATCAGGCCTCCCTTCGGATTTGCACCACCATTTGTTTTTGGATGTCTTATGCTTACAGCAATTGGTAGATATAAGGTTCTTTAACTTCTCTAAGGCAGGGGGAAAAGATCCAAAATTTCAGGTTGGGTCTGGTTAGGTTTTTTTTGATCTCTTGAGGTAGAATTTGAGTTATGTTATTTTTAAATAATTATTTGGATTTTTCCTAATTTTTTTATGAATTTTGTAGGGATTTTTTCTAATTTCGGTTAGTTTTGGGCTATTTTTCTAAATTTCAAAATTTCTATGGTATTTCTAGGGATTTTTTTTATCTTTTCATTGTATTTATTGGTTTTTAGAAGGGGGTATTTATTGGCTTCAAGATTTTCTAGTTTTTTTCGATCTTTTTTCAGATTTTTTTGAACTTATCCATTTGTTTTATCCCAATTTGAAAAGACATTTACTGCATCATCAAGCTGCCCATGGGCGCAATGGGTTGCACGACGAGAGGTTGGGCACATGCCCGACAGGCGGTGTGTCGGGCAGGCCAGCGCAACACTCTTCCTGTTGCGCGAGTCACCTCATGCCCATTAGGCAGGGACTAAAACATGGGAGGAACAAAATTCTCATTTTGTCAAACTATTTCCCCTTGACTTTAACTTTCCAACCGTTCCTTCGATTCATGCAATTCTTGGACCGTTAGAAACCCCTCGGATCCCTCATTTAGATAAGTTTTTGATATTTCTATTGGGTATTGGTTGCTTATCATTTACTAGGGTTTTTGTGGTCCTTCATACTCAAAATCGAGGTTTTTAGGAATTCCTTTAGCCATAATTTCGAGAGAGTTGTCCATAGTTGCCCCTCTTTGACATTCGCTTGGAGTACCAAGGGAATGACAAAAAAGTAGACACCTGAGACACGATAGGGAGGAAAACGTTTTCCGATAAATCATTCTTTTGAATGACTCGTGCCCTTTGGGTAGGCAGTACATCAATGGACACTTTTGATCCATAATTAAAATACAGTAGCACTAAAGATTGTTTTTGTTTTTTTTTCAAAAATATGGCTATCAAAAGGAGATCTCATTTTCTTTTCTTTTTTCGTAAACGGATCTAGCATGAAATGCCCCACGGTGGGTGCCAAACTGTTTACGATGCAAATTAGAGAGATCTTCAGATGAAGATCCCTTAGATCTGAACACCACAAACTGATTTTTAAAAAAAGTGATAGAGATAGTGTGGACAATCGAATTCTGGTCTTAGGCGAGATCTACTTAGACATGAGCAGATCTGCTCTCAGATTAGTTGCAGAGCCACCATCGATCTGAAATATGAGATAAATATAAAAAAACTAATCTAATTCTAATTGGAATGAATAAAACAGAAAAGAAAAGCAGAAAGTAAAAAAAGTACAAAACCGGACCTAATAGCCCGGGACTCCCACGGCTTCAAGGTCACGCCCGTATCAGAACCGACTGGATTTATGTCGTGCGCCCTATTTATCTCTCGACAAGTTCTGACCAAGTCTTGGCTTACTTGAATGGCTTTCTTGATTTAAGGGTGGCTTAAAACTAGGGTTTTCCTAGGTCTAAGTTTTTCTCAGTCTCATGATCTCTAAACTTTTTCTCTCTTTGCTCTCTCTATCACTCTCCCCCTTTTTTTCTCCGTCTCCCTCTCTTGGACTACTTCTTCCTCCCTCTCTCTCACGTCCCACCTCCTTAAGAGGTCTCCCTAGCCTCCCACCTCCTTTCAAAAAACTCGTTACTTTTATTTTTCTTAAAGATCTAAAATGGATGTTGAATGGATAGCTACTAAAAACTATGGGATTTGCTAGATGTAGAGTGGATAGCTACTAAAAACTATAGGTGTGGAATGGATAATTACTAAAAATTATTGGACTTGCTAGGTGTAGAATGGATAACTACTAAAATTATGGGTGTGGAATGGATAACTACTAAAAACCATGGGATTTGCTAGGTGTGGATCATAGGATGGGAACCATGGATTATGGTGGTCTATGGTATAGGGGCCTACTGATATAATGCGGTCCTATGGGTTCACGAAAACCATAAAACTTGCCTGTTTTAAATGGGGTGTCTACCAACCTGCCCTTTTTGGGTAAGTTGGCCGCATAATGGTCCAGAAGCATCCAAATGAGCTTAAATTTTATATCTGGGGCTTTTCAAACCTTCTGAATCCAATGAAAGTAGTCTAGTACTCATCTGAAGCTCCGGTGATAGAGTTGTAGTTATAAGATATTTTTTCAGCATGTCAAAGGCCGAATTCGAAAATTGGTTTTGTGCCTGATCCACCTTAACTTCGTTAGATCGCGACGAAACTTGACAGGTGTTCTTAGGGAGTGAAGTGATACCCCCACATGCTTTATGGGACCGATCCAACGCCTTTCAAAAATTTCTCCAAAGCAAAGCTTATTTTAATAATGCTTCTGTAGTCCGTAAGCACTTTGGTACACACGAGCCTAGGTCGCAATAGGCTTCCTCTTTATTTGCATCGGAAATACAAGTGTTGAAAAATACCCTATAACACCCTCGCCTTGGGGGGACATTGGGAAGGACTCAGACGTAGCCTAAGAGACGCGGAGCATGGTGAAGTTCGTAGAATAGTGATGGATGATAATTTTTGGGCAACAAACAAAAAAATATTATGGTTCACAAGGTCAATCAAGAAGATGATAAAGTTTGCAGAAAGTGATAAGGTTGTAATTGAAGATTCATACGAGCGTAGGGATACTATCTTGGGAGAAATATCAGTTGCTCTATATGATGATCCAGTGTAGCTTCACAGGTCAGGGACATAGTAGTAGCCAGATCGAACGAGGCTAACCTTCCACTTCATTGTATTGTTTTCTTCTTAGCCCTAAATATTATTCTTGTGTCAATACCTACACCTGGTGGGGAGAGGAGGGTGAAGCCCTATCAGGATATTGAGGTGTCTGTGTGCTACCATGATGCTCTTGGTGCGACAGTAAGGGATGAGGTTGAGCGGAGCAGGGTACGGCAACAAATAAGTGATTGTGTTGGTAGCAGGGGGAGTCTCTCGCTGCCAACATTTATAGCAGATAGAGAAACAATGCCATCAATGTTATGGTGGGACGTGTATAGTGGTGGGGACCCAATGTTGTATTCAATTGCAATTAAGGTGTTGTCCCAAACAGTTAACTCTTCATTTGCTGAGAGATGTTGAAGCACGCACAGTTACATCCACATTATTAAGCGTAATCGACTAAATGCTTATCGATCTGAGTCGTTAGTATACGTTTATTACAATGATAGGCTACTCAGCAAATTAAGGACTTATTGCAAGACCAACTACAAGAACTGTGATGCTCATCCTAAGGATGACCACCTCGTTGATGATATAGATGCCTTAGCTACGATGGATGAGCATTTTGAAGCGGACGATGATTTGGCTTTTCTCCCACCATGTACTAGACTGGCTCTTCCCTTGCTTACTATAGGAAAGCATGATAGCCCCTTAGATCTCCATCATGACCATGGTTCGCAATCCATACTCTAATACAATCATTGATTGCAACCCCACCTACTCGAGGTGAAGCTTCTTCAACTATCATAGACTGCGAACCATTCGCAAGGCTCCCAAAAACCCCCCCACCCCCATCTTGGGTCTATGTAACCTTTGAATGAATTCGTGGTTGAATAAGATTGAAGTTTTTCTCTCTCACACACTCTCTATGGATTTTTTGGTGATTGTTATTTTTTTATCGTAATGTCATTGTATATTACAAGGACATTTATTATTTACGGCGTATAAGTGCATCAGAGTAAGTGGGAATGAAATGAGATTACAAAACATTATGCAAGATTTCTTCCACATGCTTGTATTTCAATTCACGATGAGAGGGTGGCTAAATGGATTACACCACGTGACGGATAAACTTACCTCACGCGAGAGCAAAATGGTCATTAAGTAATAGCAAATATAACAAACAATGAATTAGTCCCTTACCTGGCAATAGAAAATAGATCCCATGTTGAGTAGTCAAGTGCACCCGTGCCCATGTTCGATCTGGGTCTTTCCTAACATAGCAACCTTGAAATTTATTTTTTCCAATTTCATATATCCTTGAGTGTGGTTTCTATAAGGTTTCAACCTTAAACAATCCAATTAAGACACACCACCAAATTTATCATAATATGTAATTTTGGTGTAAAAAATTCTTAGGATTCTCTGAAAATCTATTTTCATATCTAATTAAAAACTTTTAAACTCCAAAAATGGTTAAAATCAAGTAGATATGAAAATTCTTAAAATGGACAGTGTAGATAATTTTTTGGAAGATGCACAATTTTTAGCACTCAAAATTTTTCATTTTTTTATACACTCATACATCTTGAGGTCGAGATGATCAATTAGAGACTTTTTCAACATTAAAACATCCTTTTCCGATGGATTTTAGTGCATCATTAATTCTACATTTTATGTTGCAACCTTATATAAACATTTTCCTATATCTTTTATTTTATAAAATACTATATACATTCTCAAATGAGTTCGCAAATTCGGATTTAAATTTCTTCAATATAAGATTTTTTCAAAATAGAGTTAAATATACAATATAGTAATGCATACCATATCCTCATAATGTTTCCCTTTAAAAAATAAAATGGCTTGATTTGCGTTTAACAATATAACTTTATATATATAT
>NW_006498549.1:8369398-8385562 GCF_000471905.2 Amborella trichopoda | reverse complement strand
AGGTGCGGGGAAAGATGGGAGACAACATATAAATATATATAGGTGTGGGAGATTCTTGAACGGTTGGTTGTTGGGTTCGCCGGACGTTACAGCTCGACAACGCTCGCTATTCTATTCATACTCTCTCTCTCTCTACTTCTTTGCGTTGCGCACCTCTGCTTATTCATACTCTCTCTCTCTCTCTCTACTTCTTTGCGTTGCGCACCTCTGCTATGGCAGTTGGCATGAGACGGTTGAGGCTGATTCCATTTCTACTGCTTGTTGGTCCAGTACAACAGTGATCAGTCTTCATTGTATTGTGAGGTGAGGTTGAGGTTGAGGGAACACCTCTCCGCTCCTTACAAACCTTGATTCTGAGGTCTGGACCAGGCGGAGCCTAAGCCATGACAGGGCTGGTCTAATTTTGGCACAGCTCAACCCTTTTTTTTTAACTTTTTTTTTGTTTCATTTCCTTGGATTGTGTTTGGCCGAGCTGGACCTGAGCTACGGCCCCTTGGAAGCAGGCCAGGCCGAGTTACGCTAGGGCTAAGGCTGGCCAGGCCTATGCTAGCCCTGGTACCATTCAAAAATTAGTTACCCAACTGTCCTCTTATCGCGAACTTTGATGTATATTTGTACTCCGGTGTAAACAAGCCGGGCCTAGGTGAATTTGTGCTTGTTTTTAGGCCCAGCCAGCTTGATGGGCCCTAAAAGGGTTCAGGAACCACCCCATGCCAACCCAACCTTCAACTCCCTTCAGTACCTACGTTTAGCTGCGCCTCAGGGTCGTGGCCATCTTCCTTTTGAGTTTCATAAAATTAATGCTAACTTTTTATACTAGGTTAAATAAGTTTAGAGTTTTCTTTTTAAAAAGTAAAACTCTACCGCTGGAACTCTACAGTTCGGTTGTCGAAAGTCCCTAAATTGGCCTTAAAATCAATTATACTTTAATTAAAAAATTTGAAACTCCAATAATGGTTTATATATATGTGCAAACTTCTCAAAACATATTAATTTTAATGCTTGAAATCCACATTTTTTCTAATCCATAATTATCGAAATGATTGATTTGAGGTTTCTTTAATCACCGGAACAATATTTTTCGATGAGGCTTTACCTTCTATTGGAAAGACCAAGACTTGCATAAAACTCAACAACTCTTTTTTTTTTTTTTTGTGTGAACGGCACTCAACAAGTTTATCAAAAAAATAAATTAAAAAATATATATATATTATCAAAAAACACTTAGGAGATAAACTATTGAATATTTCACTTTTTTCTTTTGATTTAATTCCAAAAATCTCATCAAATAACACATAATTAAGAGTTGAAGTAGTTAGACATGATTTGACAAATGAAAAATTTATATAAGGTGTGAAGCTTATATTTTAAAATTAACATGCACCTCAAAAACGAACCAAAACAAATTGTTTTGACACTGTAAAATCCTCCAATCGATCATCTTGACCTCAAGATTCGTGGATATGGAAAAAAATTATTTTCAAGTCCTAAAAATAGTGCATCTTGTAGAGCGTTATTTTAGATACCCCATTTTAAAAGTGGCAAATTCTGTGCTTTTCCTGAACACATAGGACTACACTATTTCAGTAGACCCCTAAACCATAAACTACCGTAATCCATGGTCCCCATCCTAGCAAATCTTGTAGTGTTTAGTAGTTACCCATTTTAAACCTAACAAATCTTATAGGTTTTAGTAGTTATTTATTCTACTAGTTGCCCATTTTTCACCTAGCATATCTTACAGTCTTTAGTAGTTACCCATGCTACACAATCCTTTTGAATTTATAAAAAAACACTATCGTACCTCTTTTTGAGGGGTGGGAGGTGTAGGACTGAGAGAAAGTGGGACTTGTAGACTTGTAGGAAATCAGAGAAAGAAAGAAAGCCTAGAGAGAAACTGAGAAATAGAGAGAGCCTAGAGAGAAATTCAACCAAGCTAAGGCCTGGTCAAAACCTGAAGAGAGACAAAGAGGACGCCCAACATAAACTCAACCGGTCCTGATATGTGCGAAGCGTTGAAGCCTTGGGTTTGCCGGGCCAGCTGGCCTAGCCAAGTATTTTTCCCATTTATTTTTTAGTTATTTTGTTAGATCTAGGTTTTATTTCATAATTCATTCAATATTTCGTGTTTTCAGATCTATGTTGGCTCTGCCACTGATCTGAGAGCAGATTTACTCATTTTTTAGTTGATCTGGCCTTATATCAGAATTTGATTGTTTCACTATTTTGATTGAACGCCTTCTCAAGGATAGCTTACACCTTCATCTTTACTCTAGCCTAGGACTACCAAAAAAGCACACTACATTTGCTTCGCTCCTTCGGTCTAGTGTCGGGACAAGAGAATACCCTAACTCTAGGGATAGATCATCCAGTCAAAGTCAGGGGCAGGTAGACCTAGCCGCCCATGGTCAGAGGTCTAATCATCATAGTAGCTTGACTCGTCCGTCCCAGTCAAGTGGTGATCCTATCCAGCAGGCCTTCTTACATGGCCACGTAGTCCAAACTTTGAGATACAGGTCTGCTTTGGCCTAATTCACCTCGAGTGAGTCTATAGGCCGACAACCAGCACACCAACTTCAACACTTTACCCAGTCTCAATCCTTGGGGCAACTTGCTATATGGGCCCAATAGCCAGTCTATATAAGCCACATACCGCAAATCCAAGTCCAACAGGCTATACAACCGAGCCAAGTCACTGTTATAATAACAACTCAATTCATCCACATAAAATGCCTCCAAGAATCTTTAGAGAAAATGAGAATATGGGATTTCTCAGCGCATAAAGCCTACATGCAAGAGACTTTAGAACATTTAGAAGATCTACTAGTCGGGGTTGTTATGCCCCAATTCATAAACAAATTTTTAGGGAAAGAGGATCTTGAGTCACACATCAATACCAATTTATTAATGGTCTATACATTGCGAGACCTACCCAACCAACTTAAGATCATGTTCTCACATAGCTTATCAGAAGAGCCCCTGATGTGGCACTAGAAATTCATGAAGGATAACCCTCAAGCAAATCCTGAAGAAATGTTTGGGCAATTTACCTCCCGTTATTTTGGGACAAGACCAAGGCCGGCCACCCTTGGTGAGTTAACTTCCACCAAACAAAGGTTGAGAGAGTCTCCTTCAGATTTTATAACTAGATTCAGAGAGGTTGCTATATGAGTCGTCGAAACCCCACTCCCTGAATCTGCGATGGTAGGCATGACAATAGAGAACATGACTTCAGAATATGTCACATTCTTCAGCAATGGTACAGTCCCTTGCTCGTTTGACGCTATGTTTGAAAAAATATCGCGATATGAACAAGGCAAGGAGCATAAGGCCATAATCTTTTGTAACCTAATGATAGTCGACCCTCCACAGGAAGGAGAAGGGAATGAGGACTCAACTGGTGAGGAACCCTCTCAATTCAACAATGACAAGAGACTAAAAATGACCCTTCTGCAATTCAACGATGACAAGAGACTAAAACTTACTTAACCACATGGAGAATGCAGACTTCCATACCAAGGGAATTCACTCCCATGGATGATCTTTTTAACCCATCATCCCAAGTAAATGCAATAGAAGATGACCCATACGCGTGAGATGGTGAATTAGACTCACAACGGATCCAAGATGAACTCGAGCATAGTGTCAACCAAAACTTGGAAGCTGTGGATTCTCAAACTCATAGTGATAAGAAAAACCTTATTTTCGAGTTGATTACTCTTAAGGAAACATATGAGCAAATTCTTCAAGAAAACTTGTCCTCAAAATCCAAAGGAAGCTTATCTTTTAGAACTCTTAAGAGGTCCACCTAGGCCACCTTCATCAGACTTCCTCTCCAACCCACCTATATGGGATGATGAGCCAAGCTTAGAAGATTTAATCGAGTCACCCTTTGAGATGAACCCAGTTATAGATGATGGAGAACCAAATAGCCCAAATTGGATTATTCCAAACGATTTGATACCTCCACTAGAGTTGAAAGAGCTCGAACCTTTAGAAATTATAAGGGAGTCACCCGAGCCTCCTTCACAAGACTTTGTGGATGATTCGCCCATCTTGAATGAAGAATGAAATATTGAAGACCGAAATGTGTCATTTTCTAAAGAGGAGGGATTTTCAAAGCCTAACTGGGGCAGGAGCACAACTCTGATAACCGGGGCACCCTCATATCAAGATAATCCATCTCGTGAAGAACAAGTTCTTAACACAACAGAAATCCCTATAGGGGCCCATCAAACTACCCAATAGGGGTTTTCTCCTGTCAAAAAGATAGCGCAGCAGGGGCAGCTAATGAGATTGAACCCCAATTTGTTAACTTCCAATATGCCATAAGGCCATCCAATATTAACTCAGTCACTCTTCTTGTTCGAGAGTCGCACCTGAGCTTAAGCACTGAGAATGAGCCTACTACGAAATTAACTCCTGAAAAGAAACACAAAATATGGATGAAAGAGACAATCGAAAAGGAATTAGGTGATCACTCACCCCTTGCAAAAAACCAAATGGGGCATTCACGCCTCAAACAGCAAAAGGCATTAATGCCTAATGAGTAACACAAAGAATCCCATTAACGGAGATGACCTAATGAACTTGTCTGTCCATGCAAAAGATTGATGATTTGAAAACTTAGAGTGATTTTTAGTCCCAAAATCAAAGTTCAAGTGGGGCAATTCAAAGGATAAATCCAAGGGGAACTCGACGTTTGTTGCAAAATAAATATTGTATGCCAACCTAGGGCAAGAGAAATCATAGGATGACTGATATTAGAACCTCCCTGCCACCTGGATAAGGGAAAGATGATTAAATTCTTACATAGTCTCAATGCGAAATGCCAAAAAAAAAAAACAAAAACACTATTGACTCTTCTTCCTCCTCCTCCTCTTCCTTTGTCATCATTTTCTTCATAAAAAAATGATTGAAAAAATAAAAAAAAATCCCTTGGGGCAGAAAATCTGAAAGGAGCCCCAAGTGTTGGAAAAAAAGACAATCAGGCTTAACACCCGAAAGGGACCCTAGGGAGATGAATAAAAAAGAAAAAAAAAAAATCCGTAGGGTTTAAGATCTGAAAGGAATCCCAAGCATGGGAAAAAAAGCTACCGGGGTGAACACTCGAAAGGGACCCCGAGACGATGAAAAAGAAGAAGTTCTCTCTTTTCCTTCTATTCTCCAAAGTATTTTCTCTCTAAACATCTTATCTTCTTTCTACCTGAGTCCGAAAGATGTCAAAAGAAAAATCAATGAGCATTAGCCTGATGGAACTTTGTTAAGGACCTCGATCATCTGGACTTCGAAAGGTGAATGGTGGAGGAACAAAATCAGAAATCCAAAGAGATTTTGAGCACCCAAGGGCAGTATCATGTATTTTCAAAACTATGTTTTGCTCGAAATTCCAAAGAACTCTCATTTGAGTTAAAATACAAGAGCTGAGGTTGGAAGATAAAGCCTCGTCCTGAAAATTCAAGCAAGGAGCCGACATGCTCATATAGGATCCATCAAAAGGGTCACAAGTGGTTAAACTGTAAGAAGCACATTATAAACAAATATAAAAAAAAACAAAAAAGCAAAATTTTAAAACTCCATGGTTGTATGAGTATAACTGCCAACTACCCTGTCTATCGCTGCAAGATGTTAAACTGCATAGAGGGCTCTATGGTTGCAGGAGCTAAAATTGCTACCTAAAAAATTTGTTTTTGAAAATATCTTTCTCATTTCCAAATTTCTATTATATGTTTTATGTTTTAAAAAACTTTAATTTCATTATTAAAATTGTGATCTGTCCAAAGCTCTGGGTTCTATTTTAAAATTCCCCAATTGTTTTCAAAATTTCTAAAATGACTTTTAAAAACCAAAGAGCTTGGATACCCGTATATGGTGATTACCGTGATGCCACCTCATCTCTCTCTTCAGAATTGACTAGGTAAACATTTTCCTAAACAAGAAAAACCTATAGAAGACTTTAGAAAACCCTAAGAAAATCAAAGAAAATGCCAGGTTTAAAATTTTAAAATTGTAAAAACCCTTGAAATAAAGTGGTATGGTCAGAAAATCCAACTCGAGTTTCAAGCTTGTGTAACTCACGACATCTCACGTCGAAAACCTAAGGATGAAAATGTCATAGGTTGGTGAGCGGGGAGCACAATGTCTTGGAGGGATAGTTGTTGTGCCCTCTGACCACGAAACGTCAGGATGAAAGTTGAAATGTATGCATTATCTTTGCCACTCACCTGCGCTTAAAGGACAGTGAGTGCCAAAGAGTGTTTACTTCTTTGCCACTCATCTGTCCCTCGAAGGACAGAGAGTATCAAAGAGGGGCAACTATAGACACCCTGTTTTAAAATTAACAAATTCTATGGTTTTCCTTAACCCATAAGATTACACTATTTTAGTAGACACTTAAACCATAGACCACCGTATTCCATGGTCCCCGTCCTAGCAAATCTTATAGTGTTTAGTAGTTACCTATTTTGCACCTAGCAAATCTTATAGGTTTTGATAGTTATCCATTCTACACACCTAGTTACCCGTTTTTCACCTAGCAAATCTTTATACGTTATGTAGTTATCCATTCTACACAACCCTTTCGAATTTAAAAAAAAACACTATCGTTAGAATAAAGAGAAAGTGGGATGTGTTGACCTATAGGAAATCAGAGAAAGTGAGAAAGCCCTGAGAGAAACTGAGAAATAGAGAGAGCCCAGAGAGAAATTCAACCAAGTCAAGGCCTGGTAAAAACCTGACGAGAGACAAAGAGAACGTAAGACATAAAATTAGCCGGTCCTGATATGGGCGAGGCCTTAAAGCCTCAGGTTTGCCGGGCCAACTGACCTACCAAGTATTTTTTCCATTTTTTTCGTAATTTTTTAGCTATTTTGTTAGATCTAGGTTTTATTTCGTATTTCATTCAATATTTCGTGTTTTTAGATCTATGTTGGCTCTACCACAGATCTGAGAGTGGATCTACTTATTTCTGAGTAGATCTAGCCTCAGATCATAATTTGATTATCCCACTATCTCTGTCACTTCGTTTTTTGTAAATCAGTTTGTGGTGTTCAGATCTAAGGGATCTTCTTCTGGAGTTCTCTCCGATTTGCATCGTAAACAGCTATCTAGACCATCTATTTTCAAGATTTCAATTGTTTACAATTCTACTTGATCTACGCCAATTTTAAAGCTTTAAATTCCTTGATTAGGGAGGAAGATCATTTTTTAAGCCATCACAAAGTTTATCGACTCCAAAACATCTTTTAGCATAACTTGGAGAGAACCCTTATTTGGATTTTTTAAGGTTAACGCTTTATACAAATCACACCCTTTAATAAATTAAGTAAAATATTAAGTAATTAGTATTTTTGGTAAGATTTGTAATTTTTGTATAAATCTTTATTTGAGATCAAGACCTTAATCTTAAATTTTCATTAGTAAAATGACTACTCTTTTGAATTTTGTTTTCCTGAAGACCGGATATTTTAGGGGGTCGGACACCTTTCTTCCAATTTGTGTATGACATTACAAAATATATATTTTTTATATAATTCTTTACTCTCCGATTTGCACCAATCTTTTAGTCGAAATCTACTCAAATCTTACCATAACTGAGTTAAATTGTGATAAGATAAAGATAGTGGGGCTGAACGAATCATGGGCACAAGAAGGTAGAGATTAATTCTGATCTAATGCTTTCTTGGGTCCAATGGCAACACCAACTTCTAGATCTGCGTATTTTTGCTTTAAAAACTACTTGAAACTTTACAAAGTTAAAATAATATAAAATATAGAAAATCAACTGAATTAAAAATAAAAATAAACTAAATTAAACAAAAAAAAGGGATACTTACCTCTGGGAACTCGGAACCCAGAGTTTTGGGCTTGGATTAGGCCTCCCTTCATATTTGCACAAGCATCTCCTTTTGACTTAGGTCTCTAAGGTAGGGGAAAAAGCTCCAGAATTTCAAGTACGTTCTGCTTAAGTTTTTTTTGGGTTTGGAGGAGAATTTCCCGAGTTTCGTAAGGCTTTTGTGATCTCCTAAGGTAGAATTTGAGCTCTGTTATTTTTAAATAATTCTTTGGATTTTTTCTAATTTTTATTTTTATTTTTATAGGGTTTTTTCTAATTTCAATTAGTTTTGGGCTATTTTTCTTAATTTCGAAATTTCTAAGGTATTTCTAAGGATTTTTTTATCTTTTCATAGTATTTTTTGGTTTTTAAAAGGGGGTATTTATTGGCTTCAAGATTTTTTTGCCTTTTTGGATTTTTTTTTTCAGATTTTTTCGAACTTATCCATTTTTTTTTTATCCCAATTAGAAAAGACCTTTACTGCATCATTAGGCCGCCCCTAGGCCCAACGGGCTGCACGACGAGAGCTTGGGTGCACGCCCGACAGGTGGCGTGTCAGGTAGGCCAGTGCAACCCACTGCCTGTTACGCGAGTCACCCCAGGCCCATTAGGTAGGGACTAAACGTGGGAGGGACAAAATTCTCATTTTGTTGAACTATTTCCCCCTGACTTTAACTTTCCAACCGTATGTCCGATTTATGTAATTCTTGGACCGTTTGAAAGCTCGCGGATCCATCTACAACTTGGGATAGGGTTTTCGACAAGTTTGAGATAATTCTACTGGGTCTTGGTTGCTTATCGTTTACTAGGGTTTTAGTGGTCCTTTGTACTCAAAATCGAGGTTTTTAGGAATTCCGTTAGCCATAATTTCAAGAGAGTTGTCCACGGTTGCCGCTCTTTGGCATTCGTAGGGAGTACTAAGTGAATGACAAAGAAGTAAACACTTGAGACACGATGGGGAGAAAATTTTTTTCCGATAAATCATTCTTTGAATGACCAGTACCCTTTGGGTAGGTAATACGCAGATGGATACTTTTGATCCACAAGACATCTAACAGGTGTAGCTATCTTTGGGTCAGTAGGGTTAAAAGGTCTCCGACAATCGGGATCCAAAGTGACAATCAACTGGAATCGTACTATATTTGATCATGTGACACTCTTTATTGTAGTCTCCCCAATGCTACCTGAGATGCTGCCAGTGTAGTCATCTTCGACTTTAGACCTTTTTTTTAGGGTATGATTCTCCAATCGAATGAGAGTTGATTTAGAAGTGGATGAAATGATGAATTCCTGGTTAGCTGAAGCTTTTCTCTCTAAACTCACAATTGTCTCCAATCAAATAAACTAGCCTAAAAAAAAAGGAAAGCCAAATAATGGTTCCAAAACCTAAAAAAATTAATTTTGTTGCAATACTAGTGCTCTCTTAAAAGAATAAAATCCAAGATCCGAAAACTGAATCAGAGAGTCCTCTTATCGCTATCATTGTCAAATATGAGTTATGAGTCTTAATCAACGACAGGCCATTGACACGGTCACAACTTTTTCTTTGTTTTAAATAAATACTTAAAACAAAGTAACGCCAAAGATCTTTTTTTTTTTTCTTTTTTTTTTCAAAAATATGGCTCTCGAAAGGAGATATCTTTTTCTTTTCTTTTTCATACACGGATCTAGCTTAAAATACCCCACGGTGAGTGCCAAACTGTTTACAATACAAATCGAAGAGATCTTCAGAGGAAGATCCCTCATATCTAAATATCACAAACTGATTTTAAAAAAAAAAATGATAGAGATAGTGGGGGCAATCGAATTCTTATCTGAGGCCAGATCTACTCATAAATGAGCAGATCTACTCTTAGATCAGTGGCAAAGCCAACATCGATCCAAAATATGAAATACAAAATAAATGTAACAAAACTAATGTAATTCTAATTGGAATGAATAAAATAGAAAAGAAAAGCAGAAAGAGTAAAAAAAATACCAAACCGGTTCAGATAGCCCGGGACTCCCACAGCTCTGAGGCCATGCCTGTATTAAGACCGGTTGGATTTATGTCGTGCGTCCTCTTTATCTCTCTTCAAGTTCTGACCAAGCCTTGGCTTAGTTGAATGGCTTTCTTGATCTAACGGTGGCTTAAAACTAAGGTTTTCTTAGGTCTAGGTTTTTCTGAGTCTCATGATCTCTAAGTTTTTTCTCTATTAGCTCCCTATCTCTCTCCCTTTTTTTTCTCCCTCTCTCTCTCACGTCCCATTCGTCCCTCCCTCTCTCTCACGTCCCACCTCCTTAAGAGGTCTCCCTAGCCTCTCACGTCCCACCTCTTTCCAA
The DNA here is from genome assembly GCF_000471905.2 of Amborella trichopoda. The sequence continues at coordinate 8,375,406 of NW_006498549.1, read as the reverse complement.
AAAAGGCTCGTTAGTTTTATTTTTTTTAAAGACCTAATAGGGATATAGAACGGATAACTACTAAAAACTATGGGATTTGTTAGTTGTAGAATGGATAACTACTAAAACTATGAGTGTGGAATGTATAACTACTAGAAACTATGAGATTTGCTACGTGTAGAATGCATAACTACTAAAATTATGGGTGTGGAATGGAAAACTACTAAAAATTATGGGATTTGCTAGGTGTGGATCATATGATGGGGACCATGGATTATGGTGGTCTATGGTTTAGGGGTCTACTGAATAATGTGGTCCTATAGGTTCACGAAAACCATAGAATTTGTCAGCTTTAAGATGGGGTGTTTACAAACATACCCTTTTTGGATAAGTTGGCCGCATAATGGTCCAAAAGCGTCGGAATGAGCTTAAATTTGATATCTGTGGGTTTTTAGCCCTTCTGAATCCAAAGGAGGTGGTTTGGTACTCATCTGAAGCCCCGGTGAGAGGGTTGCAGCTATAAAGTGCTTTTTCAGCATGTTAGGAATCGAATTTGAAAACTGGTTTTGTGTCTGATCCACCTTAACTTTGTTAGATCGCGACGAAACTTGGTGGGTGTTCTTAGGGAGTGAAGTGATACCCCCAAATGCTTTCTGGGATGGATCCAACGCCTTTCAAAAAATTTCTCTAGAGCAGGGCTTATTTTAATTGTGCTTCTGTAGTCCGCAGGGATTTTGGTACCCGCAAGCCTAGGTCACAATTTGCTTCCTCCTTATTTGCTCTGGGAATACAAGTGTTGAAAAATACCCTATAACACCCTCGTCTTGGGCGACCATTGAGAAGGACTCAGACGTGGCCCGAGAGACGCAGAGCATGGTGAAGTTCATAGAATAATGATGGATGATAATTTTTGAGCAACAAACAAAAAAATATTAGGGATCACAAGGCCAATCTAAAAGATGATAAAGTTTGTAGATAGTGATAAGGCTGTTATTGGAGATGCATACGAGCGTATGGATACCATGTTGGGAGAAATATCGGTTGCTTTATATGATGATCCGGTGTTGCTTCAACAGGCCAGGGACTTAGTGGTAGCCAAATGGAACATGGCTAACCTTCCACTTCATTGTATTGCTACCATGATACTCTTGATGCAACAGTAAGGGCTGAGGTTGAGCAGACCTAGGTACGACAAAAAATAAGTGATTTTGTTGGTAGCAGGGGGAGTTTCTCACTGCCGATATCCATAGCTGATAGATGTCCAATGTCATTAGTGTCGTGGTGGGGCTTGTATGGTGGTGGGGACCCAGAGTTGTATTCAATTGCAATTAAGGTGTTGTCCCAAAACGTTAACTCTTCATGCGTCGAGAGTTGTTGAAGCACATACAGTTACATCCACTTTGTTAAGCATAATCGACTAAATGTTGATCAATATGAGTCGTTGGTACAAGTTCATTACAATGATAAGCTAATCAGCTAATTGAGGACTTATTACAAGACCAACTACAAGAACGGGGATGCTCATCCTAAATATGACCACTTTATTGGTGACATAAAATTCAAGGTTACCAAAACTCTCTCTCTAATTGTGCCTAGATTGAGTCACCCTTGACTCGGGACACACTCGACTAGGCACGAACTGTGCTTGGTTTCATTGTTTTGACTAAACACCTTCTCAGGGGTTGCTTACCCCTCCATCTTTATTGTGTTATCGAGTGAGTTCTGCCTCGAAGCACACATCGCTTGACACGATTTGCGCCAAGTGCTCACATTTTTTTTCTTACATTGTATTTGTCTGCTATTTTTCTTTTCACGTGCTTCTTTACACACTCTTGCGCACAATGGACTGGGAAAGCTTGAAAAACCAACAAAAATTTTGAAATTTACATTATTTTGATTCTAATGAACCAAAAAAAAAAAAAAGAAAAAGAAAAAACAACCTAAAAAGTAATTTTTAGCCCAATTAACATGGGCCGTTCATTTTGGTGAGATTATTAGATTTAGGCCTTAGAAGGATTTTTTTTATTTCCAAATGTTTTGGATGGCTTTATTATCATTAGATGAATAATATTAAAAAAGAAAAAATGATTTTGAGTTTATAAAAGGTTAAGATCTTGAAATTCACCAAATGAATAGTCTAGATTTATTTTTGGAAGGGGACTCATTTTGACCATATCTAATGTTCAAATTGATTTCTTTTTATAGTTGTTGGGATTGATTATTGAGATGAAGAGAGTATATGTGCAAAATTTTGGGTCATACAAATACCACAAACATGGGTTTCAAGAAATGCCATTACATTACACTATGATACAACTGGTATATGAAATCATTGCATATATACTCTTTTCATCCTAATGAACAATAATAAAAAAAAAAAAATTGAAAACATACTCTCAAAAGTATTTTTTTAACCAAATAAACATAGGCTGGGCATTTTGATACCCCCAACCGTCTCATGCCAACGGCCAAAGCAGAGGTGCGCAAAGAAGTAGAGAGAGAGAGAGAGTATGAATTGCGAGAGGTGTCACGTCCATCGCACCCAACAACCAACCGCTCAAGAATCTCCCACACACGCCTATATATATACGTTTTCGCCCTTTTTACCCCGCCCCTCTCATTTTCAAACTCTCTCTCTCTCTTTATCTCTACCCCTTCTCACTCTATCTCTCTGGTTTTTGAAGCATTCCTTCCTTAAGCACTGCAAGTGGCCAAAGTATTTGGTGAAGCATTTTTTGAGGATTTTGCCGAGTGTGGAGGTGAGGTACAGGGCAATGGCAGAGGCAGGAGGCCTCCCTAAGCGGAAGATCGACGCGGAGGATGGAGCTGATGCGTTGCATAAGAGAAGGAGGATCAGTGGGTCGAATTTTCATGAGGATCGTTTACAGGCTGTCTCTTCTCTTTCTCTCAAGAAGAGCATGATCAGTCCAAGAATCATAAAATTGAAGAAACATGGGCGCAGAAAGAGCAGGATCAGGCCAAGAATCAAGAAATTGATGAAATAATGGCACAGAAAAAGGCCAATAATCTCTTAATTGACATTGCGGATTTGCTCCAGAACCTGCAATTGGTGCAAGAAAACTTAACCAGCCTGCTGGAGGCCCACACGAAGAGGAAGGAGGAACTGCAGCATCTATTGGAGGAGACAACAGGGGCAGGGCGTAATGACCAACCACACGTGAAAGCTGCCACCCTAAGCCTAAAGAAGCCTACTTCGATTCCCCATTTTGATCCTAGCTTTTTGTACTATGTGCAAGACAGTTCGACTGTGACTCTTTGTTTGATATGAATAAGGAAGTCTGTCGATTCTGAAATTCATATCCTTCAATTCATAAAGACCACCACCTTCTTGTGTCAGTAGTACGAAATATGGCCATTCTTTTCTATCATCCATTTGCCTTTGCCTTGTATGAAGAAGCAAGAACCCTCTCTCTCTGTCCCTCTCTCTGTCTTCTGTGAATGTAGTATGGAATTGCAGCAGCACCATTTTTTAGTGTAAACCATTTTGAATTGCATTGCATGAAGGAGTTTGACTATTATGATTTTGATTTTCCTCCTTGTGTTGTGTAGAAGCAAGAAAGTAATGTAATGAAAAGACTCTTCAGTTAGCTACTTTACTGGATTTCTCTCCCTCTTCTGCTCGGTTTTTCTCTGCATTGCATGTAGTATGATTGTGAATAGGAGAAGTTTTATTAGCAGAAGCAGCTGCTGAATCGAATAGTTCGTCTTTTTTTACGAAGATACGCCATTCCAATGCAAACACTGCTATGCAAGGCCTTTAAGTCTGCTATATTCTCTCTCTCTCTCTATTGCCATAACATAAGGGCAGGGTCAATTTACGCAAATTTTCTCTTGGTCCAAACGTTGAGGTTTTCTCCTGTGAGCTCTTACCCGGACAGGGTCGGGTCTGTCCATGGGGTCTCGAGTCCATGGTCCTAATTGCCACCCCTACTTTCTCTTGACCTTGAGAAAATGACCATAATGAGACGGCCAAATCGTTATTTTCAGTGGACTGAAATCACATTGCCTATAGCATTGAAAATAAAAAACGAATGCAGATTGAGTGGGTCAAATCAGCAATGAGGTGGAGACCGATCATTTCTAAAAAAATATCATTATGAAGTTCAATAACAACAAAAAGTATTAGATATTTTGGTAATAACAGAAAATGAAATAGATATTTATTATTATTATTATTATTATTATTTTGTATGTCATCGTAGATTAGTTCTTAGGCTTTCAAGATATGTATAGTAATTATTTTTTTATGTATGTCTTTAACTTTGGGAAATTTATCAAACTATGTCTTCCAGATAAATGGTTTAGTATTGATTGTCTCAAAATAACTTCCTCTAATAAACTATTTGAATATTGAACGATTAGAAAAATAAAAATTTGAGTCTCTTGGTTATGAGAGTCAGCTTCCATCTTTCCCAACACTAAACAGGTAAAATGTCAGTGTCACAATTTATCAAATTGGATTCTCAGCTTTCGGGCAACCACTTTTCACTTTCAAAATAGATTTCATGAAAGTATGCTGCTGGGATTTTCCCAAGGAAATTGTAGAGAAAGGTTTCACACACACCATTAAGGAGTCTGCATTTCTAGGGAGCTCAGAGAGAGAAAGATGAGAGAGAGAGAGGACAGTTGGTGGAGAGAGAGAGCAGTTGGTGGAAAGAGAGAGAGGGAGTACGTGCTTGGAGAGATATAGCTTGTGAGAGAAAACGGGAGAGATGATGAGAGAAAAATGGCAGGAGAGCACAGGTTGAATTGGGGTATCGAAGCACTAATTTTGCCCCTTGGGTTTAAAAAATCGAACCACATGATATTACAAGAAAGGCTATTTGAGTGTGATTTGATGTTTGACACATCAAACATCAGAATGCTCTCTCTTCTGAGACTTACTCAGAACAGATGACAGTCTGATTTTCATCAATAAAAAAACAAAAATTTACTCAGAACAGATGACAGTCTGATTTTCATCAATAAAAAAACAAAAATTTCCTCCAAGTATAGAGCAATATGATGTTTGAAATATTGGACCTAAGAAAGAGCAAAATATGTTAAGTTTAGAGTGGCCGGAAGTTTTATACATCATACCATACTATACGCAGTAGTGGAATAGAAGTGTTGGGCAATCGAATGTTTCGAACATCGAACAGTTGGTGGAGAGAGCAGTTTGTGGAAAGAGAGAGACAGAGAGCACGTGCATGGAGAGATATAGTGTGTGAGAAAAAACGAGAGAGATGATGGGAGAAAAATGGCAGGAGAGTGCAGGTTGAATTGGGGTATCGAAGCACTAATTTTGCCCCTAGGGTTTAAAAAATCGAACCACATGATATTACGAGAAAGGCGTGATCTGATGTTTAATGTGTCAAACATCAGATTGCTCTCTCTTCTGAGACTTACTCATAACAGAGGACAGTCCGATGTTTATCAGTAAAAAAGCAAAAATTTCTTCCAAGTATAGATCGATATGATGTTTGAAATATTGGACCTAAAAAAGAGCAAAATATGCTAAGTATAGATCGATATGATGTTTGAAATATTGGACCTAAAAAAAAACAAAATATGCTAAGTATAGAGTGGCCGGAAGTTTTATACATCATACCACACTATACACAGTAGCGGAATTGAAGTGTTGGGCAATCAAATGTTTCGAACTACACTACAAATTAGCTTGTTCCATTTTTTTTTATGTTGGACTACCCTATGAAAGTGAAAATATAAAAAATAAAATTAACAAGTGTTGCATACAAAAATTGCTCCTATTCATAATCATACAACATGCAGAGAAGAACAGAGCAGAGGAGGGAGAGAATTCATATAAGTAGCAAACTGAAGAGTCTTTCATTACATTGTTTTCTTGCTTCTGCACAACACAAGGAGGAAAATCAAAATCATAATCAAACTACTTCTTGCAATGCAATTCAAACTGGTTTACACTAAAAAATGGTGCTGCTGCAATTCCCTACCACATTCACAGAAGAGAGAGAGAGAGAGAGAGAGAGAGAGAGAGAGAGTGTTGT
>NW_006498549.1:8322506-8353776 GCF_000471905.2 Amborella trichopoda | reverse complement strand
ATACATTTCTCGAATTTAAGCCTAACAGTAATCATATGAGTTTAGGTTGCATCCAAATGGTACCCAAACAATAACATTCTATTTTAATGTATTACTCTAATAATTGAAGGGACAGTGATTTCATGTTACGATTGTATAATAATATAATGCAATAATTTTTAGAAATTATGTTAGGACCATTTGTTTGATTCAAAATTTTAAATATATATTTTTTTCATCCTAATGAACAATCATAAAAAAAAAAAAATTAATTTAAAATATACCTTTGGAAAGTATTTTTTTTAGCCAAATAAACATAGGCTGTGCATTTTCATAAAAACCCCCAACCGTCTCATGCCAACGGCCAAAGCAGAGGTGAGCAAAGAAGTAGAGAGAGAGAGAGAGTATGAATGGCGAGAGGTGTCACGTCCACCGCAACCAACAACCAACCGCTCAAGAATCTCCCACACACGCCTATACATATACGCTTTCTTCCTTTTTACCCCGCCCCTCTCATTTTCAAACTCTCTCTCTTCTCTCTACCCCTCTCACTCTCTCTCTGGTTTTTGAAGCATTCCTTCTTTTGAGCACTGCAAGTAGCCAAAGTATTTGGTGAAGCATTTTTTGAGGGTTTTGCCGAGTGCGGAGGTGAGGTTCAGGGCAATGGCAGAGGCGGGAGGCCTCCCTAAGCGGAAGGTCGATGAGGAGGAGGATGGAGCTGATGCGTTGCAGAAGAAGAGGAGGATCAGTGGGTCGAATTTTCATGAGGATCGTTTACAGGCTGTCTCTGTCTCTTCCTCTCAAGAAGAGCATGATCAGTCCAAGAATCATAAAATTGAAGAAACATAGGCGCAGAAAGAGCAGGTTCAGGCCAAGAATCAAGAAATTGATGAAATAATGGCGCAGAAAAAGGGCAAGAATCTCTTAATTGACATTGCGGATTTGCTCCAGAACCTGCAATTGGTGCAAGAAAACTTAACCAGCCTGCTGGAGACCCACACGAAGAGGAAGGAGGAACTGCAGCATCTATTGGAGGAGACAACAGGGGCAGGGCGTAATGACCAACCACACGTGGAAGCTGCCAACCCTAAGCCTAAAGAACCCTATTTCGATTCCCCATTTTGATCCTAGCTTTTTGTACTATGTGCAAGACAGTTCGACTGTGACTCTTTGTTTGATATGAATAAGGAAGTCTGTCGATTCTGAAATCCATATCCTTCAATTCATAAAGACCACCACCTTCCTGTGTCAGTAGTACGAAATATGGCCATTCTTTTCTATCATCCATTTGCCTTTGCCTTGTATGATGAAACAAGAACCCTCTCTCTCTCTCCCTCTCTCTGTCTTCTGTGAATGTAGTATGGAATTGCAGCTGCACCATTTTTTAGTGTAAACCATTTTGAATTGCATTGCATGAAGGAGTTTGACTATTATGATTTTGATTTTCCTCCTTGTGTTGTGTAGAAGCAAGAAAGTAATGTAATGAAAAGACTCTTCAGTTTGCTACTTTACTTGATTTCTCTCCCTCTTCTACTCGGTTCTTCTCTGTATTGCATGTAGTATGATTATGAATAGGAGAAGTTTTATTAGCAGAAGCAGCTGCTGAATCGAATAGTTCGTCTTTTTTTACGAAGATACACCATTCCAATGCAAACACTGCGATGCAAGGCCTTTAAGTCTGCTATATTCTCTCTCTTTCTATTGCCATAACATAAGGGCAGGGTCAATTTACGCAAATTTTCTCTTGGTCCAAACGTTGAGGTTTTCTCCTGTGAGCTCTTACCCCCGGAATTTTTATATTTTGTTTCTAACTTTGTTCCAGGAACATTGGATTACTTGGTAATTTTATTTTTATTTTTTTGATTTTTATAAAGCAGTACAATGTTTAAAAAATAAAAAAATAAAAAAAATCAAAGTATCCCATTTATAAGGCAGTTCGATGTTAAAAAAAAAAAAATTAAATCAAAATATCTTATTTATAGGACGGTCCGATATTCGTAACATCATACTACCTCATATTTCCATTCCATTGATGTCTATGATGTGATCTAGTGTATAAAACATTAGACCACTCTATACTTAAAATATTTTATTTTTTAACCAGTCTTATGTTTCAAATATTAGACCACATAATACTTCGAGGAAGTTTTGATTTTTCATGGGTATGATGTTTGAAATACCTGACGGACCTCTGTTCTAAGTGAGTCTCAGTAGTAAGAGCATTTCAATATTTGACACATCAGACGACTCTCATAAAGTGTTTTTTATTATTATCGTGTGGTTTGATGTTTGAAAACATCTCAATGCTGCACACCTAAACAAAATATTAAAACAATATTTTTGATAAAATAAATAACCAAAAATACTACTACAAAATATTAAAACAATATTTTTGATAAAATAAATAACCAAAAATACTGCTGAAACTTTCAAGAGCAATTTGATCATTTTATTTTATTGGGTCAGGGCTACTTGGACCCAGACCCGACCTGGATCCGATATAGGCTCAAGCTATTGGACCCGGATCTGATCTGCTGGGTCCAACATACCCAAACCAGGGTCGGGTCTGTCCATGGGGTCATAGTCCCAATTGCCACCCCTACTTTCTCTTGACCTTGAGAAAATGACCATAATGAGACGACCAAATCGTTATTTTCAGTGGACTGAAATCACATTGCCTATAGCATTCAAAATAAAAAACGAACGCAGATTGAGTGGATCAAATCAGCAATGAGGTGGTGATCCACTTTTTGTCTCAGAAGAAACAAAAACTCCTGATGTAAAGAAAGGAAACAAAATGTAGATTTGTTTTGATTAATATGAGCAGCTAACCCACAACCAATGTTTAGATAAATTCCAAAAATTAGCAAAAGCCTCTCAAACCCTAACCTTCTAGATAGATCATCTTTAAAAAAAATCGTTATGATGTCCAAAAAAAAATTCGTTATGATGTCCAAAAAAAGGATATATGAGTAACAACATAAAGTTTTAGATATTTTGATAATAACAAAAAATAAAATGGATATTTATGTAATTTATTATAATAATAATAATTATTATTATTATTATTATTATTATTATTATTTTGTATGTCATCAGAGATTAGTTCTTAGGCTTTTATGATATGTATAGTAATTATTTTTTTATATATGTCTTTTAACTGTGGGAAATTTATCAAACTATGTCTTCAAGATAAATGGTTTAGTATTGATTGTCTCAAAATAACTTCCTCTAATCAACTATTTGAATGTTGAACGACTAGAAAAATAAAAATTTGAGTCCTTGGGTTATGACAGTCTGTATCCATCTTTCCCAACACTAAACAAGTAAAATGTCAGCGTCACAATTTATCAAATAGGATTCTCAGCTTTCAGGCTTCCACTATTCACTTTCAAACTAAATTTCATGAAAGTATGCTCCTGGGATTTTCCCAAGAATATTGTAGAGAAAGATTTCACACACACCATTAAGGTGTTTGCATTTCTAGGGAGCTCAAAGAGAGGAAGACAAGAGACAGAGAACAGTTGGTGGAGAGAGAGAGAGCAGTTGGTAGAAAGAGAGAGAGAGAGAGCACGTGCTTAGAGAGATATGGCGTGTGAGAGAAAACGAGCGGGAGATGATGAGAGAAAGGTATTGAAACGCTAAATTTTGCCGCTTGGGTTTAAAAAATCGAACCACATGATATTAAGAGAAAGACTATATGAGTGTGGGGTGCAGTTTAAATGTGGCGGTAAGGTGCACCTTTAAATTTTATCATGGTATATAATTTTTATGTAAAATGTTCGTAGCATTATCTCAAAATATATTTTTATATCTAATTATAAAATTTTAAATTTCAAATATGGTTAAAATCAAGTAGATCTATGAACATATCAAAATCTTGAAAATGGACAGTGTAAATAATATGTTGTAAAACGCATTATTTCTTAGACTTAAAATCTTTTTATTTTTCATAGTCATGGATCTCGATGTCGAGATGATCAATCAAGGGGTTTTTCAACATTAAAACTACCTTTTCTGATGGATTTTTGAGGGGCATCCGTAGCTGTAGAGGTAAGGTTGCAACCTTATATAAACCTGTTTCCTTTTTTGTTTCATTTCCTTGGATTGTGTTTGGTCGAGCTAGACCTGAGCTACGGCCTCTTGGATGCAGGCCGAGCCGGGTTACGCTAGGGCCAAGGCTGGCCCGGCCTATTGCTAACCTTGGTACCATTCAAAAATTAGTTACCCAACCGTCCTCTTATCATGAACTTTGACGTATATTTGTAATAGGGTGTAAACAAGCCAGGCCTAGGTGGACTCGGGCTTGTTTGTAGGCCCAGCCAGCTTGATGGGCCCTAAAAGGGGTCAGGAACCGTCCCATGCCAATCCAACCTTCAATGCCCTTCAGTGCCTACGCCTCAGGGTCATTGCCATCTCCATTTTGAGTTCCATAAAATTAATGCCAACTTTTTATACTAGGCTAAAGAAGTTTAGAATTTTCTTTTTAAAAGGTGAAACTCTACCAATGGAACTTGGCAGTTCCGTTGTCGAAAGTCCCTAAATTGGCCTAAAAATCAATTATGCTTTAATTAAAAAATTTGAAACTTCAATAATGATTTATATCAATGTGCAAACTTCTCAAAAACATATTAATTTTTAATGATTGAAATTCATATTTTTTCTAATCCATAATTATTGAGATGATTGATTTAAGGTTTGTTTAATCATCGGAGCAATATTTTGAGATGAGGCTTTACCTTCTATTGGAAAGACCAAAACTTGCATAAAACTTAAAAACTTCTTTCTTTTTTTTTTTTCGTGAACGGCACTTAGCACTATTTTATATTTCACTTTTTTCTTTTGATTTAATTTCAAAAATCTCATCAAATAACACATAATTATGAGTTGGAGTAGTTCGTATTTTAGACATGATTTGACAAATGAAAAGTTTATATAAGGTGTGAACCTCATATTTTTAAATTAACATGCACCTCAAAAACGAATCAAAATAAATTGTTTTGACAATGCAACTCCAATCGATGTCTTGACCTCAAGATTTGTGAATATTAAAAAAAATTATTTTCAAGTTTTGAAAATAGTGTATCTTGTAGTGCATCATTGTAGACACCCCATTTTAAAATTGACAAATTCTGTCGTTTTCTTGAACCCATAGGACTACACTATTTTTGTAGACCCCTAAACATAGACCACCGTAATCCATGGTCCCTATCCTAGCAAATGTTGTAGTGCATAGTAGTTACCCATTTTACACCTAACAAAGCGTATAGGTTTTAGTAGTTATCCATTCTATACCCTAGTTACCATTTTTCACCTTGCAAATCTTATAGATTTTAGTAGCTATTCATTCTACATAACCCTTTTTGAATTTTAAAAAAAAATACTATTGTACCACTTTTTGAGGAGTGGGATATGTAAGACAGATAGAAAATGGGATGTGTAGACCTGTAGGAAATCAGAGAAAGAGAGAATGCCCAGAGAGAAACTAAGAAATAGAGAGAGTCCAGACAAAAATTCAACCAAGCCAAAGCTTGGTCAAAACCTAAAGAGTGACTAAGATGACACACTGTATAAACTCAGCCAGTCCTGATATGGGCGAGGCCTCGAAACCTCGGGTTTGCCAGGCCAATTGGCTTGGCTAGGTACTTTTCCCCTTTTTTTAGTTATTTTGTTAGATCTAGGTTTTATTTCGTATTTCATTCAATATTTCATGTTTTCAAATCTACACTAGCTCTGCTACTGATAGGAGAGCGGATCTACTCATTTTTTAGTAAATTTATCTTCATATTAGAATTTGATTGTCCCCACTATCTCTATCACTTCTTTTTTTTTAAATCAATTTGTGGTGTTCAAATATGAGGGATGTTCCTCTAAATATCTCTCCGATTTGCATATTAAACAGTTTGGCACCTACCGTGGAGCATTTTGAGTTAGATCTGAACACGAAATACGACTTTTTATTCATTGTTTTCTATTTTCTTTAAAAAAAAAAAACAATTCTTGAGGCATGTCAAGGATTAAATCAGTACACTGGGCTTTGTAGTCGGCCATATCCGTTTAAGGCTCGAACTTCTGGTTTGACCCTCTCTTAACTGTTCGTACCTCTTTGCACCTTCTGTTACCACTTTATTATTATTTTATACTTGTTCATTCTTTAAATAAAAAAAAAAGGAAAAGAAAAGGAAGGGTGTGCTCTAATGGAAATTTGCTTCATGCGGACTTCATCACCTACGTTTTACATTCTTCTGATATTTTTGTTTTGCTTGTTTTTCCTCATTTTTGCACCCTAAAAATTTCGGTTTTGCAAGTTTGAATTCCTTTTCATTTTTCTTCAAACAGGGAAAACTTTCAGAAGGTTAAGCTTAGGGTCCAGTTTTTCTTTTCCAATACAAATTCCAAGACAAAAAAAATAAAAGATAAAAAATCATGATCGTTTCAGGCCATTTTTTTTTCTCCTTTCTTTTTTTTTTTTTTAAAAGATTTATTTTTTCACGAAAATGGAAATCTTGTAGAGCCTTTTTTAGTTTCAAAAAAACGAAAGAACTACTACTTTTTCCAAAAAACAATTTTAAAAAAAGATTAATTTCTTCTCTTGTAATTTAGCACTTGAATTTTTTTATTTTTTTTAAAATCACTTTTGAGGCAATTTTGCTTTCCAAAAAAAATTCGTTTGGCCTTTATTTATTCTATTTTCCTTTTTTTCTTAGTTAAAAAAATCAGGAAAACTACTCTATTTTTAAGGACTTTGCGATTTCCATAAACAAAAACCAAAAGAAGTCGGTGCTCTCCAAAAGAAGTCGGTGCTCTTTGTTGTTTGTGATTGGTTAGATAAAGTTTGTGCTTTACAATAGAAGATATGGCTTTTTGTTGCTTACGATTTGATTAGCTTAGCTTTGCTGGCATTCAAATTTTTTGTTTCTTGCCAATAATTATTTTATTAATAGGAAAACAAAAAAACAAAAATCCATCTTTCTATTCTTTATTTTTGTGGAGTTGATCTGTATAATTTGTTACCAATTTTCATCTTCTTTGATGTTGGCGGGTTTTTCTTACTAATTTTAATCTGCTTTGATAATAAGATTGAGAGAAAATAAGGAGAAGAAATGGGGTGATTGAGAGAAAATAGGCAGTAAAAATAGGAAAAGGAGATTTAGAGAAAATTTGAAGAAAAGATCGTTACAAAGAGAGAGAGTTTTAGTGCATGGGAGAGAGAGAAAAATAAATAAATCTTTTAATACCATCTTGCTTCTTCTTTTCTTTTTCTTTTTTTTTTGTTAAAAAAAAGTGAAGGCCTTTCACTTTTTTTTAAAAAAAAAAGAAAAGAAAAGAAAATTTCCTTTGCAATAAATTTTTTTTTCTTAAGGTCTCTTTGTATAAAAAAAAACAAATCATTTTTGTGAAAAATTGTTGTCGTTTTTTAGGTCATTTTATCACACAACAAAAAAAAAAAAAAAAGAAAGATGAAAATAAAGGACTGGGTGTTTGAGGCCATCTTTCTTATCCACCAAAAAAAAAGGTATCTTTAGTTATTTTTTAAAATAGAAAATCACTTTCCTAAAACAAAAAAAAATCAGCAAATTTTGTAGGCATCTTTGTCTAGAAAAAAAAAAAATTTAAAGGTAATCTTGCTTTCAAAAAAATAAAAATTTAAGGCATTTCTCATTTCTGAAAATTAGGCATCTTTGTCATAATAATAATAATAATAATAATAATATCTTTTAAAGGCGATCTTGCTTTGAAAAAATAAAATAAATAAATAATATATATATATATATATATATTGAGGCATTTCTCATTTTTGAAAAAGAAAAAATTGCTTTGCAAGGGCAAAAAAACAACTTTTAAAGTTTATTTGGTTTCAAAAAAAAAGAATCACTTTTGTTAGAAAAGTATGCTTTTTAAAGCCACTTCATTTTCTAAAAAAAAAGGAGATTATTCACTTTAAAGAAAAAATCACCTCTCAAGCCTCTCCCTCTCTTCAAAAAAAGGAAAAAATTAAAAAAAAATATCCTTTTATTTCTTTGCTCGTGATTCAACGTTTGCCACTTCATACATAAAAAAAAAAGAAGAGAAAAATAATCCAGGGTTACCTGCACTCTCTCTCTAATTGTGCCCTTATCAAGTCACCCTCGACTCGAGGGCACTTGACTAGGCACGGACTGTGCATGGTTTCACTGTTTTGACTGAATACCTTCTCAGGGGTTGCGTACCCCTCCATCTTTACTATGCTATCGAACGAGTTTTGCCTCGAAGCACACATCGCTTTACACGATTTGTGCCAAGTGCTCACATTTTGTTTCTTACATTGTGTGTTTCTCTGTTTGCTATTTTTCTTTTTACTTGTGTTGTTTTTTACACACTTTTGCACATAACGGACCAGAGAATCCCAAGAAACCAGTAAAATTTTTTGAAAACGCCCAAAATCTGAAACTAACTATCGTGAGGGAACCTAGCATTGAGAGCCGAGACGGTTGGGATCCGTGTAACTTTAACTGTGAGCGCCCCTCTATAATCCTTAGCCTCAAAGTAACTCCACAAATAGTAGGACCTCGTTGATTCCTATAACAGGAGGCCAGGACCTACATGCGGACCTACTCAGCCTAGCCGCATGTCTGTAGTTAGGAATCCACTCTGACTTAGCCTACCCACAGTTTAGGGCAAACATTTTCGAGTATTTTGTTTACTTATTACAATTAATTAGTCTTAGATCTCAGTTCAGACCCTTCAAGTTCAAGCTAAACCCTACTGGGTCCGAGTCCAGGCTCATACCCAACCCAACCCAAGTTTACCACTAAGTCCGAACCTAGGCTCCCTCTTGGTGCAAGCCAAAGCTCACATCAAAGCTCACCTAAACCTTACTCCAGGTCCATACTCGGTCTATATTTGAAACATTCTAAGTTTAAGTCCAATCTTGTACCCAGCCTAGCTCAGATCCGAACCAAGTTCACACCTTGCTCTGAACCTAGGCCCCCTTTTGGTCCTAACCAAGGGCTCGTGCCTAACCCAACCTTGATCCACTCTAGGTCCACACTCGGTCTGATTTTCAAAACCCTCTTGGTCCAAGCCTTGGCTTGTACCTAGCTCAGTCCAGGTTCAAACCAGGTTTACACCCAGGTCCGAACCTAGGCCCCTTCTCAGCCTGAGCCAAGGCTCATACCCATCTAGTTCAGATCTTAGTCTAAGTCCTAGCCTTGGTCTAAGTATAAAGTTGCCTCTAAAACTAGACTAGGCTCATCTTAGTTTAGGGTCCAAACCAAAACTAATCAAGTCTAACAAGATCAATCCAAACTGGTATTGGCTTAGGTCTAGATTCAAAGTTGTCCCTAGACTTAGACTAGGTTCACCTTAGTTTAAGGTTACCTAAGTCCATAAAGTCAATACCTAGGTCTTTTTAAACCAAATCTAGGTCCATGCCCAAGCAAGGTCCAGCCTTTCTAGTCTAGCACAAGATTATGAGTTATGACCAAGGATCAAAGCAAAGCAAGGTCCAACGCTATGGCTCTAGCCCAGTCTAGATCTAGAGAACCTAGTCAGTCTGAGAGGCATCATCACAGTGCTCTCTCGCAAATCCATAGCACTCGTGTCAGTGAGTCGAGTCTCAACCCATATGGAACCATACCTAGTCGTCCAAGCCGTCCTCAGGGCCATCATTTGGAAGCCACAAGCAAACAGGTTAATAGGGTCCATAATACCCTGAACAGTCAAGGAGTTAGGCTAGGGACAATCCTCCATGACATGGGGGTTAGCCTCAAATCCAGTTGGCACACTAAGAGTAAGGCCCCTGCCCAGATCTCTGAATCAGCTAATCTCAGCCGGGTTAACCCCAATGTTCAATTAGCAACCCAGCATTCCAATCTAAGGAATCATCCAGTTAATGGGCAAGGGTGGGTTTCACACACAACTAGGGAAAGTCTATACAAGCAACCTAGCACCAATAAAGGTCAGGGTTTTGACTTAAGTCAATATCAAGACAATCCTAAGATGCATGCATTCTTTCAAGACCTGTTGAACAGAGGGTACACCATCTAGCTTAATCAATCTAGGCAAGTCAGGACAGAAGCTCAAGCTTTAGGCCAACTCCAACATGTTGACTCAAACCAATATTACCCTAGAGGTGTTACCCTACCAATCCAACCCACTAAGGGCCATAGGTCTAATTCTAATCATCACTCGAGCCCAGGACTACCTAGAGGGCACACTCCATCTGGCAATAGTTATGGCCTTCCTTCGCTCTTTCGATCTAGTGTTGAGATAAGAGAATACCCTAACCCTAGGGATAGATCATCCAGTCAAGGTCAGAGGCAGGTAAACATAGCCGCCCAAGGTCAAAGGTCTAAGCATTATAGCTGCTCAAGTCGTCCATCCCAGTCAAGTGGTGATCCTATCCTGCAGCCTTCTTGCATCACCATGTAGTCCAAACTCCGTGACATGCGTAAGCTCTTGCCCAATTCAACTTAGGTGAGTTTATAGGCCGACAACCAGCACACCAAGTTCAACACATTCCCCAAGCTCAATCCTTGGAGCAACCTGTTATATGGGCCTAACAGGCAGTTTATACAAGCCACATACTGCAAATCCAGGTCCAACAGGCCATACAACCGAGCCAGGTCACTGTTATAACAACAACTCAATTCAACTACATGAAACACCTCCAAGACTCTTTAGAGAAAATGGGAATATGGGATTTCTCAGCTCCTAAAACCTACGTACAAGAGACTCTAGAACACCTAGAAGATCTACCAGTCAAGTTTGTGATGCCACAATTCAGAAACAAAGTTTCAGGGAAAGAGGATCCTAAGGCACACATCAACACATTTATTAATGCTCTATACATTGCGAGATCTAGCCAACCAACTTAAGGTCCTGTTCTCACATAGCTTATCAGAAGAACCCATGATGTGGCACCAGAAATTCAGGAAGGATAACCCTCTAGCAACTCCAGATGAAATGTTCGGGCAATTTTCCTCCCATTATTTTGGGAAAGGGCCAAGACCCGTCACCCTTGGTGAGTTAACTTCTACCAAATAAAAGTTGGTAATAGAGAACATGACTTCATAATCTGTCACCTTCTTCTGCAATGGGGCGGTCCCTTACTCGTTTGACGTTATGCTTGAAAGAGTCTCGCATATGAGCGAGGCAAGGAGGATGAGGCCAGAATCTTTTGTAACCTAATGCTAGTCGACCCTCCACTAGAAGGAGAAGGGAATGAGGACTCAACTGGTAAGGAACCCTCTCAAGAAGGAGAGGTAAACTTGATTGCCGTGAACTTGATCGAGAAAAATGATCCTTCTGCAAATCAGCAAAAGAAGAGACAAAAACTTACTTAACCACATGGAGAATGCAGACTTCCATGCCAAGGGAATTCACTCCCATCGATGATCTTTTTAACCCATCATCCCAAGTAAATGCAATAGATAATGACCCACACGTGTGAGATGGTAAATTAGACTCATAAAGGATCCAAGATGAACTCGAGCATAGTCTCAACCAAGACTCGAAAGTTGTGGATTCCCAAACTTATGATGACAAGAAAAACCTTACTTCCAGGACGACTACTCTTAAGGAAACAGATGAGCAAATTCTTCAAAAAAATGTATTTCCACAAAAACCAAAAGAAGCTGATCTTTTAGAACTCTTAAGAGGCACACCTAGGCCACCTTCACCAGACTTCCTCTCTAACCCACCTATATGGGCTGAGGAGCCAAGCTTAGAAGATTTAATCGAGTCACCCTTTGAGACGAACCCAGTTATAGATGATGGAGAAACAAATAGCCCAAATTTTACTATTCCAAAAGATTTAAAACCTCCATTCGAGTCGAAAGAGCTCGAAACTTTAAAAATTATAAGAGGGTCACCTGGCCACCTTCACAAGACTTTGTGGATGATTCGCCCATTTGGAACAAAGAATGAAATATTGAAGATCGAAATGCGTCATCTTCTAAAGAGGAGGGATTTCAAAAGGTTAACTAGGGCAGGAGCACAACTTCGATAATTGGGGCACCCCCATATCAAGAAACTTCATCTCATGAAGAACAAGTTCTTAACGGAACAAAAATCCCTGCAAGGGCAATCCCATCAAACTACCCAATAGGGGCAGTCTCTGCTCATGAAGATTGCACAGCAGGGGCAGTTAATGAGATTGAGCCCCAATTTGTTAACTTTAACGTGCCATAAGGTCATCCAATATTAACTCAGTCACTCTTATTATGCAAGAGTCTTACTCGAGCTTAAGCACTGAGAAGGAGCCTACGACCAAATTGACTCTTGAAAAGAAACACAAAATCTAGAATGAAAGAGACAATCGAAAAGGAGTTGGGTGATCACTCACGCCTTGCAAAAACCCAAATGGGGCAATCGCGCCTCAAACTTCAAAAGGCACTAATGCCTAATGAGTAACACAAATTATCCCATTGACAGGGTGTACCTAACGAACTTGTCTAACCACGCAAAAGATTGGAGGATTAGGCAACTACGGGTGAATTTTAGTGCCAAAATCAAGGTCCAAGTGGGGCAATTCAAAGGATAAATCCAAGGGGAACTTGACGATCATTGTCAAATAAATATAGGGAAATCAGAGGATGACTGATATTAGAACCTCCCTGCCACTTGGATAAGGGAAAGATTATCAAATTCTTACATAGTCTTAAAGCGAAATGCCAAAAAAAAAAAACACCATTGACTCTTTTTCCTCCTTGTCTTCCTCTGTCATCATTTTCTTTGTCAAAAAAAAAAAAACAAAAATTCAATTGGGTTGAAAATTCGAAAGGAACCTTAAGCTTTGGAAAAAGGCAACCAAGTTGAACACCCGAAAGAGACCCTGGGGTGATGAATAAAAAAATAAAAAAATAAATATGTTGGGTTTAAAATCAGCAAGGAACTCCAAGTGTTGGAAAAAAGGCTACCGGGCTGAACAGCTGAAAGGGACCGGGGGCGATGAAAACGAAGAAGTTCTCTCATTTCCTTCTATTCTCCAAAAGTCCTTTCTCTCTAAACATCTTCTCATCTTTCTTCCTGAGTATGAAAATTGCAACAGAAAAATCAAAGAGTATTAGCCTGATGGAACTTTATTAAGGACCTCGATCTTCTGGACTTCGAAAGGTGAATGATGGAGGAACGAAATTGGAAATTCAAAGCGATTCTGAACACCCAGGGGCAGTATTCAGTATTTTCAGGGCTATGTTTTGCTCAAAAAATCCGAAGATTTCTCCTTTGAATTGAAGTACAAGAGTTGATGTTGGAAGATAAAGAAATACTTGATGATTCCTCGTCTTGAATATTCAAGCAAGGAGCCAACACACTCATATAGGATCGACCAAAGGGGTCACAAGTGGTTAAACTGTAAGACCCACATTTAAAAAAAAAAATCATGAAAATTTCATTTCAAAACTTTTCTTAATAATAATAAAAAACTCACTCAATGATTGTATGAGTATAACTGCAAACTACCCTATTCATCGCTGCAAGACGTTAAACAGCTTAGAGGGCACTATGGTTGCATGAGCTAAAACTGCTAACTAAAACTTTGTTTTTTAAAAGACCTTTTTCATTTCAAAATTTGCATTATATGTCTTGTGTTTTTAAAAACTTTAATTTCTTTGTTAAAATTGTGACCTGTCCAAAGCTCTGAGTTCAACTTGAAAATTCCTCCCTTGTTAAATTCTAAAAAGACTTTTAAAAACCAAAGAGCTTGGACAACGGTATATGATGATTACCGCATTGCCACCTCATCTCTCTCTTTAGAAAGGACCAGGTAAATATTTTCCTAAACAAGAAAAACATATAGAACACCTTAAGAAGCCCTAAGAAAATCAAAGAAAATGCCAGGTTTAAAATTTTGAAATTGTGAAAACCCCTGAAGTTAAGTGGCATGGCAAAAAAATCCAACTCGAGTTTCAAGCTCGTGTAACTCACTGACATCTCACGTCGAAAACCCTATGATGAAAATGTCATAGGTGAGTGAGTAGGTAGCGCAATGTCTTGGAAGGACAGTTGGTGTGCCCTCTGACCATGAAACGTCGGGATGAAAGTTGAAATGTCTACATTACCGTTGTCACTCACTTGTCCCTTGAAGGACAGGGCGCACCAAAGAGTGTCTACTTCTTTGCCACTCACCTGTCCCATGAAAGACAGGGAGTGTCAAAGAGGGAGAATTGTAGACACCCGATTTTAAAATTGGCAAATTATGTGGTTTTTCTGAACTCCTAGGACTACGCTATTTCAGTGGACCCCTAAACCATAGACCACCGTAATCCATGGTCCCCATCCTAGCAAATCTTGTAGTATTAGTAGTTACCCATTTTACACCTAGCAAATCTTATAGGTTTTAGTAGTTATCCTTTCTACACACCTAGTTACCCATTTTTACCTAGCAAATCTTATAAGTTTTAGTAGTTAGCCATTCTACACAACCCTTTTGAATTTATAAAAAAACTCTATCGTACCTCTTTTTTAGGGGTGAGATGTGTAGGACAGAGAGAAAGAGGGACATGTAGACCTATAAGAAATCAGAGAAAGAGAGAAAGCCCAGAGAAAAACTGAGAAATAAAGAGAGCCCAGAGAGAAATTCAACCGAGCCAATGCCTGGTCAAACTTTGAAGAGAGACAAAGAGA
This sequence comes from Amborella trichopoda, assembly GCF_000471905.2. The sequence goes on along the minus strand of NW_006498549.1, from coordinate 8,339,187 downwards.
ACTCATGGCATAAACTTAGCCGATCCTGATACGGGGGAGGCCTCAAAGCCTTGGATTTTCTAGGCCAACTGGCTTAGCTGGGTATTTTTCCCATTTTTTTCTTTAGTTTTTAGTTATTTTGTTAGATCTTGGTTTTATTTCGTATTTCATTCAATATTTCATGTTTTCAAATCTATGTTGGCTTTGCCACTGATCAGATAGTGGATCTGCTCATTTCTAAGTTGAATGGTCTCAGATCAGAATTTGATTGTCCCCACTATCTCTACCACTTCTTCTTTTTTTAAATCAGTTTGTGGTGTTCAGATCTGAGGGATCTTCCTTGGATGATCTCTCTGATGTGTATCATAAACAATTATCTAGACTGTCTATTTTCAAGATTTTTAATTGTTTACATTTCTACTTGATCTGCGCCAATTTTAGAGCTTTAAATTCCTTGATTAGCGAGGAAAATCATCTTTTAAGCCATCACAAGTTTAACGACACCAAAACTACATCCTTTAGCATAAGTTGGTGAGAACCCTTATTTGGATTTTCTAAGTTTGATGCTTTATACAAATCACACCCTTTAACAAATTAAGTAAAATATTAAGTAATTGGTATTTTAAGTAAGATTTGTCAATTTTTTATAAACCTTTTTTTGAGATTAAGAACCTAATTTTTAATTTTCATTAGTAAAATGGCTACTAATTAAATGTATGCCACATTAAAACGAGTAAAATATGACACTTAAAGATGGCACCAAAACTTATAAGGACGAGTCTAAGGCATCAACATTAAACAATCAAAGTAAATCACACTTAAAACTATGCAAAAGGAGGCAGTTTTGGTACCACAAAGCCTTGCAAGGGTATAAAAATCTATTCTCACCCTAATCATAAGAGTTCCAAAACAAGTACAATTGAGCAGATTTATAAACAATTAAATTTTAAAAAAATGAACTATCCAAATAATGCATTACTAGATGCACTATTTTCATGACTGTGAATTTTTTGTTTTTCCCCATATTCATACAGATCATCAATTTGAGAGTTTTCTAGTGTCATAATAATTTTTTCTATTCGATTTTTAGTTTGCAATATATTTCAATAGTATAAGGTAAACACTTTATATAAACTTTTTCTACACTTATTTGTACATCACCTAATAAATCACGTTAAAAAAACACATGCTCCCATTGAAATGGGATCCATGACAAGCCCTAGAGATAAATAACTTAATTTCTTTTGGTAGGAAAATGGGGCATGTTTGTTAATCATTATCCTGCCAAGATCGATGTGAAGTGATGAGGTTATTTTCGCGCAAAGAACATTTAATGATATGCATAAATAATGATGATGATGATAAGGAATCCTATCATGATATAGAACTGCGAACCCTATCACACATACATCTACCACTAGCTCAAAGATGCTCATGGCAATGCCTATGACAAATTCGTGACTACAAAATATACTTGGTTGAGGGAGAAATTCATGGTACTGTCTGAAAATGATTTCGAAGAGATAATCAAGAGACACATGCATGCATATCTACCACTTACCTATAGGATCACCATTTCGCCAGCTCTAAAGGCAACGAGGTACCCAAAAGATATCTATAGCTATTTGACAATTTTGACCAAGTGGGGTGTTACACTTGGTGTGTCAAGGCCATGTTTTATCTATTCCATTCTCTTTTGAATTTTGTTGTCCTGAAGACTCAATATTTTAGGGGTTAGACACCTTTCTTCAAATATTTGTCTATGACATTACAAATTATATTTTTTTATATAATTCTTTACTCTATGATTTGTATCAATCTCTGAGTCGGGATCTACTCAAATCTTACCAAAACTAAGTTAAATTGTGATAAAATAGAGATAGTGGGGTTGCTCGAATTATGGGCTCAAGAAGGTAGACATTTATTCAGATCTAATGCATTCTTGGGTCCATTGGCAGCATCAACTTCTAGATCTTTGTAAATTTGCTTTAAAATCTCTTTGATATTTCACAAAGTAAGAAATAATATAAAATACAGAAAATAAACTAAATTAAAGATGAAAATGAACTAAATTAAACAAAAAAAAAGGATACTTACCTCTGGAACTCGGAACCCAAAGTTTCTGACTTGGATCAAACCCCTCTTCGAATTTGCACCACTATCTCCTTTTTTTTGTCTTATGCTTACTGCAATTGGTAGATATAATGTTCTTTGACTTAGGTCTCTAACGCAGGGGAAAAGCTCCAGAGTTTCAAGTAGGGTTTGCTTATGTTTTTCTTGGGTTTTGAGGATAATTTCTTGAGTTTCGTAAGGTTTTTGTGATCTCCTAAGGTAGAATCTAAGTTTTGTTATTTTTAAATAACTCTTTGAATTATTCCTAATTTTTTTATGAATTTTATAGGGTTTTGTTCTAATTTCAGTTAGTTTTGGGCTATTTTTCTTAATTTCAAAATTTCTAAGGTATTTTTAGCAATTTTTTTATCTTTTCATGGTCTTTTTTGGTTTTTAGAAGGGGGTATTTATTGGCTTCAAGATTATCTTGCTTTTTTTTGATTTTTTTTCAGATTTTTTCGAACTTATCCTTTTTTCTTCTATCCCAAATAGAAAAGACCTTTACTGCATCATCAGGCCTCCCCTGGGCCCATCGAGCTGCATGACGAGAGCTTGGGCGCATGCCTGATAGGCGGCATGTCGAGCAGGCCAGCACAACACGCTGCCTGTTGCGCGAGTCACCCCATGCCCATTAGGTAGGGACTAAAACATGGGAGTGAAAAAATTCTCATTTTGTTGAACTATTTCCCCCTTAATTTAACTTTCCAACTGTAAGTTCGATTCATGCAATTCGTTGACCGTTGGAAACCTTTCGGATCCATCTACAGCTTGGGATAGGGTTTTGGACAAGTTTGCAATAATTCTATTGGATCTTGGTTGTTTATCGTTTATTAGGGTTTTTGTGGTACTTCGTACTCAAAATCGAGGTTTTTAGGAATTCCTTTAGCCATAATTTCGAGAGAGTTGTCCACAATTGCCCCTCTTTGGCATTCGCCTGAAGTACCAAATAAATGAAAAAGAAGTAGACACCTAAGATACAATGGGGAGGAAAACTCTTTTCGATAAATCATTCTTTTGAATAGCCCGTACCCTTTGGGTAGGCGGTACACCAATGAATGCCTTTGATCCATAGGACATCCAACTGGCATAGCTATCTTTGGGTCATAGGATTAAGAGGTCTCCGACAATCGGGGATCCAAAGTGACAATCAACAGGAATCGTGCTATCTTTGATCATGTGGGACTCTTTATTGTCGTCACCCCAATGCCACCTGAGATGCTGCCAGTGTTGTCATCTTCGACTTTAGACCTTTTTCTTAGGGTTTGGTTCTCCAATCGAATGAGAGTTGATTTAGAAGTAGATGAAATGATGAATTCCTGGTTAGCTGAAGTTTTTCTCTCTAAACTCATAATTTTCTCCAATCAAATAAAGTAGCCTTAGAAAAAGGAAAGCCAAATAATGGTTCAAAAATCCAAAAAAAACACATCCAACAAGAAAAAAAAATAAGTCTAACTTTGTTGCAAAACCAGTACTCTCTTAACAGAATAAATCCAAGGTCCAAAAAATAAATCAGAGAGTCCTCAAATCGCTATCATTGTCAAATATGAATTATGAGTCTTAATCAATGACACGCCATTGACACGGTCACATCTTTTTTAAAAAAATAAAAATAATTAAAACAAAGTAGCACCAAATATCTTTCTTTTTTTTCTTTTTCGTACATGGATCTATCTTGAACTGCCCCACGGTCGGTGCCAAACTGCTTACGACGCAAATCCGAGAGATCTTCAGAGGAAGATCCCTAAGATTTGAACACCACAAACTGATTTTAAAAAAAGTGATAGAGATAGTGGGAACAATCGAATTCTAATCTGAGGCCATATCTACTAAAAAATGAGCAGATCTGCTCTCATATCCGTGACAGAGCCAACATCGATCTGAAATATGAAATATTAAATAAATGTAACAAAACTAATCTAATTCTAATTGGAATTAATAAAACAGAAAAGAAAAGCAGAAAGAGAAAAAAAAAGTACCAAACAGGGCCAAATGGCCCGGGACTCCCGCGGCTTCAAGGCCACACCCCTATCAGGACTGGCTGGATTTATGTCATGCGTCCTCTTTATCTCTCTGCATATTCTGACCAAGCCTTGGCTTGGTTGAATGGCTTTCTTGATCTAAGGGTAACTTAAAACTAGGGTTTTCTTAGGTCTACGTTTTCTCAATCTCATGATCTCTAAGCTTTTTCTCTCTTAGCTCTCTCTATCTCTCTCCCTTCTTTTCTCCCTCTCTCTCTCACGTCCCACTTCTCCCTCCCTTTCTCTCACGTCCCACCTCTGTAAGAGGTCTCCCTAGCCTCCCACGTCCCACCTCCTTCCAAGAAAGGCATGTTAGTTTTATTTTTCTGAAAGACCTAATAGGGATGGAGAATAGATAGCTACTAAAAACTATAGGATTTTCTAGGTGTAGAGTAGATAGCGACTAAAAACTATGGGTGTGGAATGGATAATTATTAAAAACTGTAGGATTTGCTAGGTGTAGAATGAATTACTACTAAAATTATGGGTGTGACTACTAAAAACTATGGGATTTGCTAGGTGTGGATCATAGGATGTGGACCATGGATTCTGGTGGTCTATGATTTAGAAGTCTACTGAAATAATGTGGTCCTATTGGTTCACGAAAACTATATAATTTGCCAGTTTTAAAATGGGGTGTCTACAAACCTACCATTTTTGGGTAAGTTGGCCGCAGAATGGTCCAGAAGCGTCCAAATGAGCTTAAATTTGATATCTAAGGGTTTTCAGACTTTCTGAATCCAACAAAAGTGGTCTAGTACTCATCTAAAGCCCCGGTGATAGGGTTGTAATTATAAGGTGCTTTTTCAGCTTGTTAGGGGCCGAATTTGAAAACTGGTTTTGTGTCTGATCTACCATAACTTCGTTAGATCGTGACGAAACTTGGCGGGTGCTCTTAGGCAGTGAAGTGATACCTCCACATGCTTTATGGGACCGATCCAACGCCTTTCAAAAATTTGCTCCAGAGCAGGACTTATTTTAACAGTGCTTCCGTAGTCCGCAGGCATTTTGGTACTTGCGAGCCTACGTTGCAATTAGCTTCCTCCTTATTTGCACTGAGAATACAAGTGTTAAAAAATACACTTTTATCTTTGGTGACCATTGGGAAGGACTCAGACGTGGCCCGAGAGACGCAAAGCATGGTGAAGATCGTAGAATAGTGATGGACGATAATTTTTGGGCAACAGACAAAAAAACATTTGGGTTCACAAAGCCAATCTGGAAGATGATAAAGTTTGCAGATAGTGATAAGGTTGTAATTGGAGATGCATACGAGCGTATGGATACCATGTTGGGAGAAATTTTGGTTGCTCTATATGATGATCCAATGTTGCTTCAACAAGTCAAGGACTAAATGGTAGCCAGATGGAACAGGGCTAACCTTCCACTTCATTGTTGCTTGTGATTGGTTAGATAAAGTTTGTGCTTTACAATAGAAGATATTGCTTTTTTTTGCTTACAATTTGATTAGATTAGCTTTACTGGCATTCACATTTCATGTATCTTGCTAATAATTATTTTGTTAAAAAACAAACAAAAAAATGAAAATCCATCTTTCCATTCTTTTGTAGTTGATTTGCATAATTTGTTACCAATTTTCATCTTCTTTGATATTCACGGGACTTTGTTACCAATTTTAATATTCCTTGATATTGAGATTGAGAGTAAATAAGGAGAAGAAATGGGGAAAGGGGATTGAGAGGAAATAGGAAAGAAAGGTCTCTAGAATGGAGATTGAGAGAAAATAGGGAGAAGAAATAGGACAAGGAGATTGAGAGAAAATATGAAGAAAAGATCGTGAGAGAGAGAGAGAGAGTTTTAGTGTGTGGGAGAGAGAAACACAAATAAAAAATATTTTTTTTTAAAAAAAAACCCACTTGTTTTCAAAAATATTAATAATAAAAATCTTTGAAGGCCATCTTGCTTTTTTTTTTAAAAAAAAAAGTTAAGGCCTTTCTCAGTTTTTTTTCTAAAAAAAAAAAAGATAAGAAAATTTCCTTTGAAATAAAAAAAAATGGCTAAGGTCTCTTTGTTTTCAAAAAAAAAAAAATTCATTTTTGTGGAAAAATTGTTGTCTTTTTTTAGGTCATTCTATTTCAAAAAAAAAAAACCTTCTATATTGCTTTCAAAAAAACTTTTAAGGCATTTCTCATTTCTAAAAATTAGGCATCTTTGTCTAAAAAAAAAAAAATCTTTTAAAGGCAATCTTGCTTTCAAAAAAATAAAAAAAAATTTGAGGCATTTCTTATTTTTGGAAAAGGAAAATTGGCTTTGCAAGATAGAAAAAACAACTTTTAAAGCTTATTTGGTTTCAAAAAAAAAAATCACTTTGTTATAAAAGTTTGTTTTTTTAAAGCCAGTTAATATTCAAAAGAAAAAAGAAAAGGAGAATGTTCACTTTAAAAAAAATCACCTCTCAAGCCTTTCTCTCTCTTAAAAAAAAAACAAAAAAACTTGTAAATTTTTTTTTTTTTCATCTCTTTGTTTGTGATTCATCAATTTCCACTTCTCTCTGTTCATCAAAAAGAAGAAGAGAAAAAAAACATTCAGGGTCACCTAGACTCTCTCTCTAATTGTGCCCAGAATGAGTCACCCTCGACTCGAGACATACTCGACTAGACACGGACTGTGCTTGGTTTCACTGTTTTGACTAAACACCTTCTCAGGGGTTGCTTACCCCTCCATCTTTACTGTGTTGTTGAGGGTCACTTTATACGATTTGTGCCAAGTGCTCACATTTTTTTCTTGCATTGTGTGTTTGCCTGTTTGCTATTTTCTTTTCATTTGCATGCTTCTTTACACATTCTTGCACACAATGGAACGGGGAAGCCCGGGAAACCAACAAAAAATTTTGAAAACCCCCAAAATTTGGCACTAAATGCAGTGAGGGGAACCTAGTATTGAGAGCCGAGGCAGTTGGGATTCGCGTAACTTTAATTGTGAGCACCCCTCCGTAAACCTTAGCCTCAAAGCACCTCCACGCATGGTAGGACCTGATTGATTTCTATAACAGGAGGCCATGACCTACATGGGGACCTACTCAGCCTAGCCGCATTTCTGTAGCTAGGAATCTACTCTCACAGTTGAGGGCAAAAGTTTTCGCGCGTTTTATTTGCTTATTACAATTAATTAGTCTTAGATCTCAGTTCAAACCCATCAGGTCCGAGCTGAACCGTGCTGGGTCCGAGTCCAGGCTCATACCCAGTCTAGCCCATGTTTACCACCAGGTCCGAACCTAGGCTCCCTCTTGGTGCGAGCCAAATTTCACATCAAAGCTCACCTAAACCTTACTTCGGGTCCACACTAGGTTTATATTTGAAACCTTCTGGGTCTAAGTCCAGTCTTGTACCCAGCCTAGCCCAGGTCCGAACCAGGTCACACCATGCTCCGAGCCAAGTTCACACCTTGGTCCGAACTAGACCCCCTTTTTGTCCGAGCCAAGGGCTCGTGCCTAACCCAACCATGATCCAGTCCGGGTCTACACTCGTCCTCTTGGTCCAAGCCAAAGCTTGTACCCAGGTCAGTCCAGGTCCGAACCAGGTTTACACTTAGGTCCGAACCTGGGCCCCCTCTCGGTTCGAACCAAGATTCGTACCAATCTAATCTAGATCTCAGTCTAGGTCCTAGCCTTGGTCTACACATAGAGTTGACTCTAAAACTAGACTAGGATCATCCTAGTTTAGGGTCCAAACCAAAACCCATCGAATCTAGCAAGATCCATCTAATCTGGTCCTAACTTAGGTCTAGATTCAGAGTTGTCCCTAGATTTAGACGAGGTTCACCTTAATTCAGGGTTCTAATCTAAGTCCATTAAGTCAATACCTAGGTCTTTCTAAGCCTAATCTAGGTCCATGCCCAAAGCTAGGTCCAACCTTTCTTGTTAGTGCAAGTTTAGCAGTTATGACCTATAATCAAAGGAAAGCAAAGTCCAACCCTATGACTCCAGCCCAGTCTAGATCTAGATAACCTAGTCTGTCTGAGAGGCATCATCACAGTGCTCCATCATAAATCCATAGCACTCGTATCAGTGACCTGAGTCTCAACCCATATGGAACCATATATAGTCGTCCAAGCCACACTCAGAGCTATCATTTGGAAGCCATGAGCCAACAGGCTAATAGGTTCCATAATACCCTGAACGGTTAAGGGGTTAGGCTAGGGCAATCCTCCAAGACATTGGGGATAAACCTCAAATATAGTCGACACACTAAGAGTAAGGCCCCGACCCATGTCTCGAAGTCAGCCAATCTCAGCCGAGTTAACCCCGAAGTTCAATTAACAACCTAGCATTCCAATCTTAGCAATCAACCAGTTAGTGGGCAAGTAGGTTCACACACAACTAGGGGAAGTCTCCCCAAGTAACCCAGCACCAATAAAGGTCAGGGTTGTGACCTAACTCGATATCAAGATATTCCTTAAGTCCATGCATTCTTTCAAGATCTGTTGAACAAAGGGTACACCATCCAACGTAGTCAATCTAGGCAAGTCAGGTCAAACGCTCAAGTTGTAGGCCACCTCCAACATGTTGGCTCAAACCAATATAACCCTAGGGGTGTTAGCCTACCAATCCAACCCAATACGGGCCAGGGGTCTAATTCTAATCACCACTCGATCCCAGGACTACCTAGAGGGCATACTCCATCTTGCAATAGTTATGAACCTTCCTTCGCTCTTTCGGTCCAGTGTTGGGATAAGAGAATACCCTAACGCTAGGGATAGATCATCCAGTCAAGGTCAGGGGCAAGTAGACCTAACCACCCAAGGTCAGAGCTCTTGTCATTATAGCTGCTCGAGTCCTCCATCCCAATCATGTGGTGATCCTATCCTGCATGCCTTCTTACATCGCCACGTAGTCCAAACTCCGAGAGACGGGTCTACTCTAGCCCAATTCAACTAGAGTGAGTCTATAGGCCGACAACCAGCACACCAAGTTCAACACATTCCCCAGGCTCAATCCTAGGGGCAACCTGCTACATGGTCCCAACAATCAGTCTATACAAGCCACATACCACAAATCCATGTCCAACAGGCCATACAACCGAGCTAAGTCACTCTTATAACAACAACTCAATTCATCCACATGAAACGCCTCCAAGACTCTTTAGAGAAAATGGGAATATGAGATTCTCAGCTCCTCAAGCCTATGTACAAGAGACTCTAAAATACGTAGAAGATCTAGCAGTCGGGTTTGTGATGCCACAATTTCGAAATAAATTTTCAGGGAAAGAGGATCCTGAGGCACACATCAACACCTATTTATTAATGGTCCATACATTACGAGACCTACCCCACCGACTCAAGGTCATGTTCTCGCATAGCTTATCAAAAGAGCCCTTGATGTGGAACCGAAAATTCATGAAGGATAACCCTTAAGCAACTCTTGACAAATTTGTTCAGGAAATTTTTCGCTCGTTATTTTGGGATATGGCCAAGACCCATCACCCTTGGTGAGTTAACTTCCACTAGACAAAAATCAGGCGAGTCTCATTCGGACTTTATAACCAGATTCAGAGAGGCTGTTATGCGAGTCGTCGAAACCGCACTTCCTAAATCTGCGAAAGTAGGCGTAGAAATAGAGAACATGACTTCAGAATATGTCACCTTCTTCTGCAATGGGGCGGTACCTTACTCATTTTATGCTATGCATGAAAGAGTATCGTGACATGAGTGAGGCAAGGAGCATGAGGGCAGAATATTTTGTAACCTAATGATAATCGACCCTCTACAAGAAGGTGAAGGGAATGAGGACTTGACTGGTGAGGAACCTTCTCAAGAATGAGAGGCGAACTTGATCGACATGACTTGATCGAGAAAAATAACCCTTCTGTAAATCAACAACGAAAAGAGACTAAAACTTACTTAACCACATGGAGAATGCAAACTTATATGCCAAGGGAATTCACTCCCTTCGATGATCCTTTTAACCCATCATCCCAAGTAAATGCAATAGAAGATGACCCACACATGTGGGATAGTGAATTAGACTCACTAGGGATCCAAGATGAACTCGAGCATAGTCTCAACCAAGACTCGGAAGCTGTGGATTCCCAAACTCATGGTGACAAGAAAAACCTTACTTTCGGGATGATTACTCTTAAAGAAATAGATGAGCATATTCTTCAAGGAAACGTTTTTCCTCAAAAACCAAAGGTAGCTGATCTTTTAGAACTCTTAAGAGGCCCACCTAGGTCACCTTCACTAGACTTCCTCTTCAACCCACCTATATGGGATGAGGAGCCAACCTTAGAAGATTTAATCCAATCACCCTTCGAGATGAACCCAGTTATAGATGATGGAGAAACAAATAGCCCAAATTTTATCATTCCAAAAGATGAGATTTGACACCTTCACTAGAGTCGAAAGACCTCGAACCTTAAGAAATTATAAGGGGGTCACTCGGGTCACCTTCACAAGACTTTGTGGATGATTCGCCCATTTGAGACGAAGAATGTAATATTGAAGACCGAAATAGGTCATCTTCTAAACATGAGGGATTTTTAAAGCTTAACTAGGGCAGGAGCACAACTCTGATAACCGGGGCACCCCCATATCAAGAAAGTTCATCTCGTGAAGAATAAGTTCTTAACGTAACAGAAATCCTTGTAAGGGCAACCCCATAAAACTACCCAATAAGGGTAGTATCCTCTCATGAAGATAGCACAGCAGGGGCAGTTAATGAGAATGAGACCCAATTTATTAATTTCCAACATTCTATAAGCCATCCAACGGTCACTCTTTTTGTGCAAGAGTCTCACCCGAGCTTAAGCACTGAGAAGGAGCCTACTACGAAATTAACTCCTGAAAAAAAACACAAAATCTAAAATGCAAGAGACAATCGAAAAGGAGTTGGGTGATCACTCACCCCTTACAAAAACCAAATGGAGCATTTACGCCTCAAACTTTGAAAGGCATTAATGCCTAATGAGTATCACAAATTATCTCATTAACGGGGTGGACCTAATGAACTTGTCTATCCACCCAAAAGATTGAAGGATTAGGAAACTAAGAGTGATTTTTAGTCCTAAAATCAAGATTCAAGTGGGGCAATTCAAAGGATAAATCCAAGGGGAACTAGACGATCATTGCCAAATAAATATTGGATGACTGATATTTGAACCTCCATCCCACCTAGATAAGGGAAAGATAATCAAATTCTTACACAGTTTTAAAAAAAAACACCATTGACTCTTCTTCCTCATCTTCCTCCTCCTTTGTCATCATTTTCTTCATAAAAAAAAAATATTTCGTTGGGTTGAAAATCCAAAAGGAACCCCAAGCATTGGAAAAAAGACAACCGGACTGAACACTCTAAAGGGACCCCAGGGTGATGAATAAAAAAATAAGAAATGAACTCTGCTGGGTTTAAAATCCGAAAGAAATCCCAAACATTGGAAAAAAGGCTTCCAGGCTGAACATCCAAAAGAGACTCCGGGGCGATGAAAAAGAAGAAGTTTTATCATTTCCCTCTGTTCTCCAAAGTCTTTTCTCTCTAAAAATCTTCTCTTCTTTTTCCAGAGTCAGGAAGGTGTCAAAAGAAAAATCAATGAGCATTAGCTTGATGGAAGTTTCTTAAGGACCTCGATCATCTAAACTTCGAATGGCGAATGGTGGAGGAACAAAATCGAAAATTCAAAGAGATTTTGAACACCCAGGGGTAGTATCTTGTATTTTCAAGACTATGTTTTGGTCGAAAACTTCAAAGATCTCTCTTTTGAATTGAAATAAAAGAGCTGAAGCTGGAAGATAAAGAAATACTTGGTGATTCCTCGTCTTGAAGATTCAAGCAAGGAGCCGACAAGCTCATACAGGGTCGATCAAAGGGGTAGTGGTTAAACTGCAAGAACCACATTAAAACAAAAAAAATCTTAAAAATTTCATTTCAAACCTTTTCTTCTTCTTTTTTTTTTTTTTAAAAAAAAAAAAAAAAAAACATTCCATGGTTGTATGAGTATAACTGCCAACTACCATGTCCATTGCTGCAAGACGTTAAACTTCTTATACATCTCTATAGTTGTAGGAGCTAAAACTGCTAACTAAAACTTTGTTTTTCAAAATATCTTTATCATTCAAAACTTTCATTATATGTCTTGTGTTTTCAAAAACTTTAATTTATTTGTTAAAATTGTGGCATGTCCAAAGCTCTGGGATCTATTTCAAAATTCCCCCATTGTTTTCAAAATTTCTTAAAAGGCTTTTAAAAACCAAGGAGCTTGGACACCTGTATATGATGATTAGCGGAATGTCACCTCATCTCTTTCTTCAGAATTGACCAGGTAAACCTTTTCCTAAATAAGAAAAACCCATAGAAGACCTTAGGAAACCCTAAGGAAATAAAAAAAAAAATGCCAAGTCTAAAAATTTGAAATTGTAAAAATCCCTGAAGTTGAATAGCATGGCTAGAAAATCCAACTCGAGTTTCAAGCTTGTGTAACTCACTGACATCTCACACTGAAAACCATAGGATGAAAAATACCTTAGGTGGGTGAGAGGGGAGTGCAATGTCTTGGAGGGGATAGTTGGAGTGCCATATGACCACAAACATCAGGATAAAAGTTGAAATGTCTGCATTATCTTCACCACTAACCTGCCCCTTGAATGACAAGGAGCATAAAAGAGTATCTACTTCTTTGTCATTCATTTGTCCCTTGAAGGACAGGGAGTGCCAAAGAGGGGCAACTATTGGCACCATTTTAAAATTGGCAAATTCTGTGGTTTTCGTGAACCCATAGGACTACACTATTTCAGTAGGCCCCTAAACCATGGACCACCGTAATTATGGTCCTCATCTTAGCAAATCTTGTAGTGTTTAATAGTTACCCATTTACACCTAGCAAATCTTACAAGTTTTAGTAGTTATTCATTATGCACACCTAGTTGCCCATTTTTCATCGAGCAAATCTTATAGGTTTTAGTAGTTATCCATTCTACACAGCCCTTTTGAATTTATAAAAAACACTATCATACCTCTTTTTGAGGGGTAGGATGTGTAGGACAGAGAGAAAGTGGGACGTGTAGACCTGTAGGAAAGTGGGACGTGTAGACCTGTAGGAAATCAGAGAAAGAGAGAAAGCTCAGAGAGAAACTGAAAAATAGAGAGAGCCCAGAGAGAAATTCAACCAAGCCAAGGCCTAGTCAAAACCTGAAGAGAGACAAAGAGAACTCACGGCATAAACTCAGCCGGTACTGATACGAGCGAGGCCTCAAAGCCTTGGATTTGCTAGGCCAACTGGCCAAGCCGGGCATTGTTCTCATTTTTTTCTTTAGTTTTTGGTTATTTTGTTAGATCTTGGTTTTATTTCGTATTTCATTCAATATTTCGTGTTTTCAAATCTATGCTGGCTTTGCCACTAATCTGAGAGTAGATCTGCTCATTTCTAAGTTAATCTGGTCTCAGATAAGAATTTGATTGTCCCCACTATCTCTATCACTTCTTTTTTTTAAAATCAATTTGTGGTGTTCAAATCTGAGAGATCTTCCTCTGGAGATCTCTCCGATTTGCATCGTAAACAGTTATCTAGACCGTCTATTTTCAATTGCTTACACCTTACTTGATCTGCGCTAATTTTAGAGCTTTAAATTCCTTGATTAGGAAGGAAAATCAGTTTTTAAGCCATCACAAAGTTTATCGAGACCAAAACTACATCCCTTAGCATAACTTAGAGAGAACCCGTATTTGGATTTTTTAAGATTGACGCTTTATACAAATCACACCCTTTAACAAATTAAGTAAAATATTAAGTAATTGGTATTTTAAGTAAGATCTGTAAATTTTTTATAAATCTTTTTTTAAGATTAATACATTAATTTTAAATTTTCATTAGTAAAATGGCTACTCATTAAATGTGTGCCACATTAAAATGAGTAAAATAAGGGCGGCACCAAAACTTATAGGGACAAGTCTAAGGCATCAACATTAAACAATCAAAGTAAATCACACTTAAAACTATGCAGAAAGAGACAATTTTGGTGCCACAAGCCTTGCAATGGTATAAAATCTATTCTTACCCCTAATCATAAAAGCTCCAAAACTAGTACAATTGAGCAGATTTATAAACAATTAAATTTTTTAAAAATGAACTATCCAAATAATGCATTACTAAATGCACTATTTTAATGACATGGAATTTTTTTTATCCCCATATTCATACATCTCGATGTCGAGATAGTCAATTTGAGAGTTATCTAGTGTAACAATAATTTTTTCTATTCAATTTTTAATTAGCAATATATTTCAATAGTATAAGGTAAACACTTTATATAAACTTTTTCCACACTTATTTGCACATCACCTAATAAATCACATTAAAAACACCAACCCTCGCATTGGAATGGGATCCATGACAAGCGCTAAAGAAAAATAACTCAAATTCTTTTGGCAAGAAAATGGGGGCATGTTTGTGAATCATTATCCTACCAGGATCGAAATGCAGTGATGAGGTTATTTTCGTGCAAAGAACATTTAATGGTATGCATAAATAATGATGATGGTGATAAGGGATCCTATCATGATAGAGGACTGCCAACCTTATCACACATACATCTACCACTAGCTCAAAGATGCTCATGGCAATGCCTATGACAAATTCGTGACTACCAAGCAAGTGTACTTGGTTGAGGGAGAAATTCATGGTACTCCCAGAAAAGAATTTCGAATAGATAATCAAGAGACACATGCAGGCATATCTGCCACTTCTCTATGGGATCACCATTTTCATCAGCTATATAGGCAACGAGGTACCCAAAAGATATCCATAGCTATTTGAGAATTTTAACCAAGCGGGGTGTTAAGCTTGGTGTGTCAAGGACATGTTTTATGTATTCCATTCTCTTTTGAATTATGTTGTCCTAAAGACTCGATATTTTAGGGGTCGCACACCTTTTTTAAAATATTTGTGTATGACATTACAAAATGTAGTTTTTTATATAATTCTTTACTCTCCGATTTGCGCCAATCTCAGAGTCGAGATCTACTCAAATCTTACCAAAACGGAATGAAATTGTGATAAGATAGAGACAATGGGGTTGCTCGAATTATGGGCTCAAGACTGTAAAGATTTATTCAAATCTAATGCTTTCTTGATTCCTCTGGCAGCACCAACTTCTAGATTTATGTACTTTTGCTTTAAAAACTCTTTGAAACTTTACAAAGTAAGAAATAATATAAAATACCGAAAATAAACTAAATTAAAGATGAAAATAAATTAAATTAAACAAAACAAAGGGATACTTACCTCTGGGAATTCAGAATCCTGATTTTCGGGCTTGGATCAGGATTTCCTTCATATTTGCACCGCCATCTCCTTTTGGGTGTCTTATGGTTACTGCAATTGGTAGATATAAGGTTCTTTGACTTAGGTCTCTAAGGTAGGGGAAAAAGCTCTAGAATTTCATGTAGGGTCTGCTTAGGTTTTTCTTGGGTTTGGAGGAGAATTTATTGAGTTTCATAAGGTTTTTGCGATCCCCTAATGTAGAATCTGAGTTATGTTATTTTTCAATAATTCTTTGGAATTTTCCTAACTTTTTTATGAATTTTATAGGGATTTTTTCTAATTTTGGTTAGTTTTGGGCTATTTTTCTTAATTTGGAAATTTCAAAGGTATTTCTAGGGACTTTTTGATCTTTTCATGGTATTTTTTGGTTTTTAGAAGGGGTATTTATTGGCTTGAAGATTCTCTTGCTTTTTTGGATTTTTTTTTTTCAAATTTTTTCAAACTTATCCGTTTTTTTTATCCCAATTAAAAAAGATCTTTACTACATCATCATGCTGCCATTGGGCCCAACGGGCTGCACGACGAGAGCTTGGGCACATGCTCGACAGGCGATATGTCGAGCAAGCTAGTGCAACACACTGCCTGTTGCGTGAGTCACCCCAGGCCCATTAAGCAAGGAGTAAAATGTGGAAGGGAGAAAATTCTCATTTTGTCGAACTATTTCCCACTGACTTTAACTTTCCTACCGTAAGTTTGATTCATGCAACTCTTGGACCATTAAAAACCTCTCAGATCCCTCTACAGCTTGGGATAGGGTTTTGAAAAAGTTTGAGATAATTCTATTGGATCTTGATTGCCTATCATTTACTAGGGTTTTTTTTTTGGAATTCCTTAAGCTATAATTTCGAGAGAGTTGTCCACAGTTGTCCCTCTTTTGCATTCACCTAGAGTATTAAATGAATGACAAAAAAGTAGACACCTGAGACCTGATAGGGAGGAAAACGTTTTTCGATATATCATTCTTTTGAATGACCAGTACCCTTTCGGTAGGCCGTACACTGATAGATGCTTTTGATCCATAAGACATCAAACTGGCATAGCTATCTTTGGGTCAAAAGGGTTAAGAGGTCTCCGACAATCGGGATCCAAAGTGATAATCAATAGGAATCATGCTATATTTGATCATGTGACACTCTTTATTGTAGTCACCCCAATGCTACCTAAGATGCTGTCAGTGTAGTTATCTTCGACTTTAGACATTTTTTTTGGGGTTTGGTTCTTCAATCGAATGAGAGTTGATTTAGAAGTAGATGAATTGATGAATTCCTTGTTAGCTGAAGTTATACCCCATCAGCGTCCTGA
>NW_006498549.1:8244882-8316983 GCF_000471905.2 Amborella trichopoda | reverse complement strand
AAATGTAAATGACTGCCTTATTACTTAAAAATTGATATTTTTCCAATTGATTATAGCATTGTTGTGAAATGTTTATTTGTAAATTGATATCCCATAAATTGTGATAATTCCGTATTCTTGAATTTCTATAAGAGTTTTTTTCTATACATATTAAATTGGAAATTATGCTAGAATGTCTTTACAAACTGCTACCTTTCTAAATTTGAGCCCAAAATATTTGATTGGTTATTTTTGAAATGTTATTGAAAGTGACTGTTATTAATGGTTTCAATGAAATTCATATTAATGATTTCAGTGATATGTTGAGTACATGATATTGCTGCTTTCGAATGTTTAAAGAGATTTAGAAATAATTTAAGTATGCAAGTGGACTCATCCGGTTCGCCGGTGAGGTATAAGTGGACCTATCCGAGACGCCGAGGGATTAAGTGGACTCATCTGGTACGCCGGTGAGGTATAAGTGGACCTGCAGGGATTAAGTGGACCTATCTGGGACGCCGATAGGGATTAAGTGGACCTATCAGGATGCTGATGGGGTATATAGGTGACCTATTTGGGACACTAGTAGGGTAATTTTGTGGAATCTTTTGAATTATGCACAGCTGTTAAAGTGTTATATGCATTTCAATTATTCGGATTATACTTAATTATGCATTTATTGAAAGTGAAACTGTTAATGTATTTCTGTTAATAGATCTCCTTTTTGAAAATATTGATATCTTTCAACCATGATTATTTTTAGGATTATGATGATCACTTACTGAGTAGCCAAACTCATCAAACTATGGTAAATATTTTTTCAAGATAACTGCAGTTTCATTTTGAGTGCTCGTCAAGATCAACCTTGAAAGATATTGTAGTTGTGCTTAAACTTTTTTTTGTTACCTTGTAAGAATTCGCCACTGTAAATTTGTCATATTAAGAGATGTATATATGTTTTGACTGTCACATCTCAGGAATATCAGTATTGTAAATTCTTGGGGTGTGACACTACCAGTCACCGATTGTGCTTATTTGAAAGATGGGACTGATTAGGCCATTTTCTTTTGTGGTGATATGTATCACAAGGATATCTTGAACCTTCTATGAGCTCATATCTTCAATCAAAATTGAGTTTTTTCTTGAATTTTTCTCCTTTCCTTGAGTTTTAGAACTCTGGCTATGGTTAACCCACTTGTTTCGATTATTTATCCCTGCCCCATTGTCTAGGACTGGGGTGCAAGTTAGATCCTTCCACTTCAATTGGAACTGCTTGTGGGGTAGTTTGCTCTTCCCTTCTCTCTTGGATCATGGTCCTTGGGCTAAGCCAATCCTTGGCCTTTTGTTTTTGAGATTCCCTAGCCACAAGGTTTTTTAGTGAGCTTAGGGTCATCTGATAATTTTTTCATGGGTGGATAATTTGGTCCCTTTGGGTCTTCATATTCTAAACTTTTTACTAGGACGACTGGAATTTCTTCATCCTTTTGTGGGTTGGACTTATTTAATTATATAAGAGCTCCCCATGGAATAGAATCAAAGTTAAGGAAATTCTCATGCCATTTCGTTGTTCATTTTCAAGGTAGTTTCTTCCTATACCCCAAGGCCATATGGAATGATTTTCAAGCTTGGGCATGAGTCATGACCGGTTGATTCTTATCAGATTGATATCATCAGCTAGGACTTCTTCATCTTCATTAGTCGTGTCATCTGATATTACCTATTTTTTCTTTGAGTAAGCCTCATTTATATTCCTATGCAATTTTGAGGATGGTCTTGACTCGAGATCTGTTTCACGTTCTTCAATTGTCATCTCTTTAGAGTCACATTTAAATGAATCTTCATTGTAGTTTGGCTCTTGTTCCATCGTCACTTCATCTGGCTCTTGCTTCAGTATGGTTTCATCGGGCTCTTGGCCTAGTGTGACTGGTTACCAATCTCAGGCCCTTTCCTTTTCTTTTTTAGTAAGTCAGTGCGGGAGAAGGTCCCCTACTTGCTTTTTATTAATATTTTAAAGTAAAGACAATTACAAATCATTTCTTTATAACCCAAGAACATGGTACATATGACAATTT
Source organism: Amborella trichopoda (assembly GCF_000471905.2). The sequence goes on along the minus strand of NW_006498549.1, from coordinate 8,314,932 downwards.
ATGAAGTAAAGCAAGGGAAATAAAGTCTAGTGAACAAGAATGCCAACACAGGCCTATAAAAGAGATATGGCCCTCTTTGCAAGAATATCAGCCACCACATTGGCCTCACAAAAAATGTGGAAGCATGACAATCCATGATTAGAAAGTCATTATCTACAATTTGTTGCAATCCGATATAACTTCCAAGGAAGTCGACAACATTTGAGAAAAATATCAACAAGTAAAATTGAGTCACTTTCAATCTGAAGAGGGAAACAGTTTAGTTGAACGGCTAGAACCAAACCCTCTTCATGAGCACATAAATCTCTGTAGTTATTGGAAGCGGTTCCAAAAGGCTTTGAAAACAATGCAATAAAAGCATCATCATAGTCTCTAATAACACCACCCCCACTTGCTCAACCTGAGTTATGTAAGGAGGTCCCATCGATATTTAGCTTGAAATGATTAGGGCTAAGAAATGATCATGCCAACGGGATAGCCAACTGATCCCTTTGTTGATTCTAATTGAACTGGAGATTTTCAATGATCACTTTTTTTGAGATATGAAATGCCCTGGATTTACCCTCAGCTAACTCCTGAATATGAGAAATGATTTGTCGAAGCATTTGTTCCCTCTTGATTAATCTTGATTGAAAAACTCTTGAAGTGCGCTCCACCTATAAGAACCCAATAGTCGCAAAGAACAAAAAAGTCCAAATATTGGAAAAACCTTTGGATCTGAATTTAAAAGATAACTAACTTCTCAACATACAAGGAATAGAAAAATAAAATGTTTACGACAATGCCATGCAATAGATCTCCATACAGTCTACTAGCAATCACCAAGGAACTGTAGATGACAAGGACTATCATCCTTGTTTTTAAAAACATACATATATGAGGAGTCATGGCTATTCCGTATTGTTGTAGGAGATAGATAGTGGGTAACCGATCATGAAGTGCCAACCAAGAGAACCGTTTTGCTTGGGGATGACATTTTGATGACCACAAGGTTTTGAATATTGGTTGTGAGGTGCCCTTATTTCAAATAAACTCTCAAGCCTCATTAGTCGAGAATAACCCACTCGCAGAATGAATCCATACTAGAATATCCCTATGTGGTTGTAATGGGATAATAAATCTGTCAACCTCATGCCATATCTGAATCAGAAAACCTGATGTAGGCAAAGGTAAGACCCAGGACTGAGAAACACCTCCAATATAATCAGATACCTTTGGCATAGCAACCTCAAGGTCTTGATACCATAAGAGTCCTATATAGACCTTTATGATAACCATGGGTTGCTCAAAAATCCACAAGCCAACCATCTTTAATAACCGATTTAACATTATCCTTTTAATGAGATAAATCTATGTCGAATACCCTTCTAAGCATAAGATGAATAACTTTTGTATTTAATCACCCATATGGAAGAATTTCTGAAATAGCGATGCTTAAATAATCGAGCAAATAAAGATGACGGATCAACCAAAATTCTCCAAGCCAATTTCATCATCCCTACAATATTGAAATATGTTATGTCAGGGACTCCAAGTACCCCTTCGGGCTGAGGTAAACAGAAATTGATGCGTTAAAAGGGCTTTATCCTTCCTAAGGGCAGAAAGTCCTTCTTCATAAGCTGAACCTGCAGAGGATGAGTTGAGGAAGGCAAAAGGAAAAGTTTGTGGTATGGAAAGGGATCCTCTAGCGGTTGACTTGTCTATAATGGTCGTTGTCTTGAAGGTGGAGTCGTCGGTCGAGTCATTCCTCACTCAAGCATATGTGAATGCAAGGCTGACCATTGTGTTTGACAAGCTAGCTGGAGGTAAATTTTCTTATGTTGATATGCCTGAGTCCGAGCTTCCACCCCCGTCAATCATGATTGACATAACCAAATTTTCAGGTATTAGAAGCCCTTCTTCATCTTTGTAAAGAATATGTCGGTCCAGCTTTTCGTTTCTCATTCTCTATGTTATTGTAGGTCCAGTCTTTTCTCAGACCACCGATGGGGCTCTTATTAACATTCGAACTACACAAGCTTCAACAGATGCTGAAGTGTCACAGGAAACTCAAAAAGATAATGTTGCTACAACCGTGATAAGTAATGGGGCTTTTTCTCTTGCGTCTCATCTTAAGGGTACCCCATCTGGAAAGACCCAAGCCAAAATTCTTGATGCGCCAAGTACAGCTGAAATTCCTGAAGTGCGGGAGAATGATCCTATGGGGGATATGATTGCAACTGCTGAGGATCTTGAAGGCCTCATAGAGTCAGTGCTGAAAGATCCCTCTTTGATTAGTGCGCTTCAAAGGAAGAAGAGTGTCGATATGGTGAGGAAGATATTCAGGGACAATGGCAACAACTCTTTGCCCGGTCTTCAGGACACCTTAACAACAATCTCTCCAATGATATCATGGGCTGGGGAAATGGTAGCAAAAGAAGACAAGCTCTGGAGACTGATCGATCGGGTCATTCAGGATATCAAATACATAGTTTCCTACCAAGAAGGACTTGCTTATACATTTCCTCTTATGATAAGTGAAGGAGAGGAAGCTATCATCAAGCTTTAAAAGGCAAGCGTGAAAAGCAGAGCGAGATTTGAGGGTCGTTTAGGACTCGGTGGAGGATCTTTGCGATCAATATGATCTGGCTGAGGCTCACAAGGTCGTGATTCTGAATTTTATGGAAAAGACCGAAACTCTCTTTGCTGCGCAGAAAAGGGAGTTCAAGAGGATAATGGCCCATTCATTCCATTTGTGCGAGCAAGTGAACATCGCCTTTCCCAAGCTAGAGGTCCAGCTACACCAGGTAGATGCGGTGACATTGGCAGCCTTTGCAACTCACAAGAGTCTCGCTTGGATGAAGGCTAAGATGGAGGAGAATGGAAAGCAGGTAGAAGAGAAGACCCAAAGGTTGGAGAAGCTTATGTGTCGCTTCAAGGCTCTTTGATTTATTTCTTGTCCTCTTTTTTTCTTAAGAACGTTATCTTCCCTTTCTTCTGAACTTTATGGACTTTTGGATTCCATAAAAGAAGTTGTGTCTTTTATGAGGCTTATTTTCTTTCCTTTTAACTTCTAATCTTTGTAATCATATCTGATATTTCAAGATTTCAAAAGAACTTTTGCAGCATCATGTTAATTAGTATGCCTCCTCAAACGCTTCAAACATAGGCCTTGAAAAAGCGTCCCTAAGCTTCCCGTATTTTTGTGGAGAAATATGGGTAGCCTGGCACTTGCAGCCCTCAAACTTTTAAAAAGGAACATCGTCATTTAAAGTCATTCGGGATGAATTTTTGTGAAAATCCTTCCTAACCCTTTGTAAAAAAGGGTATGTGTGGCTAATACTTAAGTGTCTTAGGACTCGAAGGAAGTATCGTAGTTTAAATTCATACATTGTGGACCTATTAATAGGCCTTTTAAGGTCATGCATCATGGGCCGATAAATAGTTTAAAGTCATATCTCGTGGACCATGTGTAGAGTCATGTGCTAAGAGTTATAAAGATAGTAGTTTAGGGTCATACAATTGGATCGTAAATTGAATCAATTTATAGTCGTGAGATATGGACTTTGTGGCGGATGTCCTATAACATCAAAGCCTGGTCTCGGTAGGTCAAAAGATACTCATTATGTGCTAGATAGTTTAAAGTCTTGTAGCTCGGACAACACAATAGGTAGTTTAAAGTCCTGCATCACATATTATGATGGTCTTTAAGGATAGTCTTTCTTCAGATACCTCCCATTGATTGGAGGCATGACGTTGTCTTCAATCTCAGTGCAGAGAAGGTATGCCCCGACAGAGTATGCCTTTTTGACGATATAAGGTCCATCCCATTTGGACTGAAATTTGGATTGAGGTGCCCCAATAGGGCCTCTTATGGCCAAAGCCAAATCACCTGGTTTGAATGACCATAGCTTCACATTCTTGTCAAACGCTCAGCTTATCCTTATTTAGACTTCTAGATTTTGCTGAGCTACAAGCTGCTTTCATTAAGGGCGTTTAACTCGTTGTGTCGGAGTTTAACTCGTTCTTCATTGGTTAGCCCATAGTGGACCGCTGCCCTTAAATTGGGTATTTGAACCTCTAAAGGTAAGACCGCTTCTGCCCCATAGACTAACGAATATGGGGATACTGAGGTGGTGTTCTTCCTCGTTCTCCGAGATGCCCAAAGAGCCTCGGGGAGTCTTTCATGCTAATTGCGCTGACTCTTCTTCACTGCCTTTTATCAGTACCTTGCAAAGGCTTTTGTTGAAGGCCTCAGCTTGTCCATTTGCCCTTGGGTTGTACATGGACGAATACTTACAATCGATGTGAAATTGACTAGTCAGTTGACGAATGTGATCGTTCTTAAATGGTGACACATTGTCTGATATAACTCTATCCGGTACCCCGAATCGATAGACAACGTGGTGGTGGACGAAGTCAGCCGATGTCTTGCCAGCTACTCTTCGAAGAGGGATGACCCACTTAGAGAAATAGTCGGTAGATGTCAGTATATATAGATGGCCATTTGCTGAGGCTAGGAAAATGGGTCCCACAATATCCATTCTCCATTGAGAGAAAGGCCAAGTCATAAGAGTCGGATGCAATGGCTCCACCGATTGGTGAATATAGTCTACATGAACCTGACATGTGTGGCACCTCTTTGTATATTTAAATGTATCTCTTGCCATAGAGGGCCAGTAATATCCCATCTGGTGTAACTGGTGATACAATTTGGGCCAGGACTGGTGTATGCCGCAAACCCCATCATGTACCTCCTTTAACGTTGTTTGTCATTCATCATGCGAGAGGCATCATAACAACATCACGTCATATGACCTCCTATATAGTTGGTCATTGAGAAGAGTGAACCTCATGGCTGGCCTTTTAATGGCTAGCCTATCCTTCCTAGTTTTAGGGAGTTGGTCATGAGCTAAGTACTCCAAGAAGGGCTGGCGCCAATCTGGTTTGGGTGCTCGCACCATTACGACGATATCGTCGAGGATAGGTTCTTCTATTAATTTCCTCATAGCTCCCTAAGGATATAGAGGAAATTTCATCCTTAGATTCTCTTCATCTTCGAGATTTGCTCCTTCCATCATAGAGATGGATCACCATTCTTATATAGGAACATGGAGAAAAATCCTAGGCTCAATGGTCATGATGGCCCCAACCTTAGCTAATGCATAGGCTTGAACATTTGATCCTCGGTGAATATAGGTCAAAGTTTTGAGTTCATCTTTGCAGACTTTGTATATTTCCTTCAAATGGTAGACAATCAGATGGAAATCATTGAAAATGTTGAGAAGCCCCGAGTCCAGCTGTAGTGCCATGTCTAGACCAATAATCAAAACTTGACACTCGGCCTCATTGTTTGAATACTTCTCATTTAACGAGAAGACATATGGAAAAAGTCCCTTATCCTGTGTGACGAATATCATGCCTGCTTCTGTACCTTCTGGATGGGAAGCACCATCAAAGAACATCTGCCATGGGTCAAGTTCATTTGTGCACATGACTTCCTCATCGAGTAGACCTTCGTTCAAAGGGGACCCTTCAAGCAGGGGATGAGCAGCAAAGAAACCAACCAAAGCTTGTCCTTTGATAGCCTTCTACGAGACATAAATGATGTCGAACTCCATAAGGAGTAGCACTTACTTAGCTAGTCGTCCCGAGAGGACCGGCCTTGTCAAAAGGTCTTTGATCAAGTTGGCCCGAGATATTAGTTGTATTGGGTGTACTAATAGCTAGTGCCACAGTTTTTAGGCTACGAATACTAGCGCCAAGCACATCTTTTCAATGGGAGAGTAGTTATCATTAGCTGGCATCATGGTGTGGCTGAAATAGTATAACGCTACTTTCTTCCCTTTATTGTTGTGCTGAGCTAGGAAGGCACCCAATGATCCTTCCAAGGTCGTCACATACAAAATGAGCAGCTTGTCGTGTATAGGAGCCAGGAGAATCGATGAGTTTAGTAGGGAGTCCTGATGTTTTGGAAAGCATTTTGGCAAGACTCGCCCCATTCAACGGGGACGTCCTTCTTCATAGGCTGAGAAAAAGGCTTGAAATGCCTTGAGAGGTTGGATATGAACTTTTATATGTACGCCAAATGGCCTTGAAGAGATTTCAACTCTCAAAAGTTCCTTGGTGGAGTCATCTCTTGGATGACACGTATCTTTCTAGGGTCTATTTCAATCCATCCGCATCTCACAACGAAACTTAGGAACTTTCCTAATTTTACCCTAAAGGCATAGTTCAAAGGGTTCATCTTCAGCAGATGCCTTCTCAATTTCTTAAACATGGTCTCCAGATCCGTAAGGTGAGTAGATCGATCCCTTGACTTGAAAACAAGGTCGTCGACAAAACATTCCACGACCTCGTGAAAAATGTCCTCGAATATGATTGTCATGGCGCCCTGATAAGTGACACCAACATTCTTCAGTCCAAGGGGCTTCACATTGTAACAATATGTCTTTTTCGTGGTTCTAAAGGTAGTCAGCTCTTCATCTTTAAGAGCCATCTTGATTTGATTGTAGCTGGAATACCCATCCATAAATGGAAAAGCTTCCAAGCTACAGTCCAATCAATCATGATTTCAGTAGGTGGTAGGGGAAAATCATCATTGGGGCAAGCCGAATTGAGGTTACGGAAGTCAATGCACACCATTATCTGCCTGTTCTTTTTTTTTAACTGGCGCAATGTTGGCAGGCCATTTGGGGTATATCACTTCCCTAATAAATCCAGCTTTCACTAATTTACTGACTTCATCCTCAATCTGAGGTACTATGTTCAGATGGAACTTCCTTTGGGGCTGCTTCACCGGCTTGATGTGAAGATCGACAACAAGCTTGTGAGTTGCCATTTTGGGGTCCAACCTGAGCATCTCATGGTAATTCCACGCAAATATGTCTCTGTTCAAGTGGAAGAAATAGATGTATTGCTCTCTCTCCCCTGGGTCCGGAGACAAACTCATAAATGTGGGCCCGTGATCTCCTTCTTCACCGAATTCGATTTCTACCTGACCTCCATCTTCCAAATATTGGCTCCATCTCATCTTCACCATCCTAATATTGGCTGCCGTGTCTACTCACAGACGCCCTAGCACATTAGACCGTCCATTTCCTCTTATCGACATTCTTTGATCCAGTCTCAAGAGTCAAGGTGTACCTGAGTCCTTGAGTGTTGAACTTCTTCCGGGATCCACTCTCAACTGCCTGAAAGGGTTCTATCATCCCCTTCCCACCATTCAAACCTTGATTGATAGATTGGTCATAGTTCATGTTTTTCAAGATTTGGTGAGCCTGAGGATTGTACAATGACCATTTGGGTTTCGAGGTCTTTCAGGGGATGAGCCTTATACTCTTCCTGCCGCCCCTACTTGAATTTTTCCTTAGGGAGGGAGCTGATCACGCTGTCTCAAACATGGTACAACATCTCTTGATCAACTTTCACCAAGAGTGAGTGGTCTGGCTCCTTCTTCACCGTCTAGGCCATCGAAAGATTTAATCAAAGCTTTCCCAATCTCATGATCCACATCAGAGCCACTTTCGCTTTTAACGAAGTGAGGATCAAGGTTCTTGAGGTTGTAGAATTTGCCATATGCATAGTGGGACTCCACTTTGGTGAATGGTTTCTAGTCTACAGAGACCGTATGTTGCTTCCTTTCATGAAAATATTGGAAGCATTAATGCAGGGTCAATGAGATAATGTTGTTGTCATGCAAACATGGCACCCAAACGATACATTGTAGGAAGCCTCGGTTTCAATGACCTAAAATGCCGTGTAGTCCACAAATTCACCAATCCTGAGCTTCAATCTGATGCTCCCTATTGCCTGCTGGGTAGCCTAGTTGAAACCCCTATATCACCATATGTCCTTCTTGCATATTCTAGACATCCATCCCAACGGACTTCAACGTTCTCAGAGGAAGCAAATTCACGGTTGATCCTCCATCGATCATTATCCGATTGATTCGAACTCAGTGTAGCATCCCATCGAACATCAAAGGACGGTTGTGAGGTTTCGTCCCCAACTACAGATTTGTGTCAGAGAAGGTAACTGGCATAACACTAGGCAGAACTACTTGGTCAAGTTCAACCTAGTCGACTTCGATCTGAAATTCTTAGGGAAATGAAAGGGATTGAATCAAATCGGCCTAGAGTTCTTTTGAAAGCATGAGGGAATCATAGACACTTATAGCAGCACAAATTCTCCTTAAGTGATAAGCCACATTGTAGTCATCAGTCTTTCCATCCACCAGCCGTTTTGACTACCAACAACGTTGGACATTTCGGCTCCCACTGGTCGGGCCTGATTTTTCTTCTCGCGTAAGGAGAGAAAAATCCTCTCTCAAACAATCGATGAGGGTCCACACGCGTTGCATGTTTATGAGTGTGTGCATTTGTGCTCTCCTATGCGCTTTTACGGACTACAATCCAACAAAGGGAGATTTTACAGATTCTCCTCAATTACGTAGCCCTTCGGCTGTCTGTCAGCGCGGTTTGGACACAGACTCTCCTCAAGTTTTTTTTTAACACGTCGCTTGGTTCTCTCGCGCTGGAAACTACAACGTGGATTCGATTGTACTCCTCTATAGCGACTCACTCGAACGGGGGCTAGCTAACAAAAAGAAGGGATAATAGAGAAAGGTGACGAGAATCCCCCTATCCGTGCAAACGCTATGTGCTCAGGCAATCAGAGTAACCGAAGGATTAGAACTCTCTTGACTATCGTCTCAGAAAGACTCCTCCCATGTGACTGAGGGAGAGAACGTATGCATCTCTCACAACTCAACTCGATGGTATGGAGGGGAAGTTAGAGAGATGGTCTGAGGGTTGGAACCCTTGAGCTGACTCTGAAAGGTTTTTAATCGAGCGTATGTCGAATAGTTGGATGCTATGTGATGCCGTAGGTTTGCTATATTTGCGCGAGAGATAGAAGGGGGAAAGAGACGAGACTGCGTGTCTTTCTACGGGCACGAGTTACTGTGCGGTGCGAGCAATGAGTGAAGAGAGAGAAGAAAGAAAGAAGAGAAAGAGAGAGAAAACAAAACCATACAACTAGGGTGGACTAAGGGTAGCTTCTCTCTTGGGAAATTTTTCTCTCTCTTCGGCGTTGGATCCAAGGGTTAGGATAAAAACGACAAGTGAAAACGAGCTTAATGCCTCTATTGCGTTAATGAATTATCTGACCATTTTACAATTGACATAAGCTTGTTTATATAAAGGACCCACCGAATAGGTGTGGATTCTCAAAACTATTAATAACAACTAAAAGAAATTTCAATAAAATCCCGAATTTAGGAATAATGACCAAAATGCCCCTTAAACCTGTTGTGCTAAAGTCAAAACCATCCCTCTCCAAGGGGCCTTTCACCATTGCCAAATTTTGGAAGCTTTTTTGGATGCTTGTAACAATGATTGTGACGATGGATCATCATAGTCTTAATGCTTGTTTGATTTTAAAGCGTTTGATGGCTTTTAATCGTCTTGAGGTGGACTCTTTTCTGAGAGGTAAAATTTGGCTAGATCATTAACTTTTGACCGTCAATGTAACACGATTCATGGTGTTTCGAGTATTTATTCTGATTGCAAATTAAAGAGGCGACTTTCACAGTTGTTTTGCACCAAATTTTATCTGTTTTGGTTCTTGCTTGAAGTACTTTCTGATTTCGAGAGATCGCAGAAAAAAGGGATTCCGATGATACAGCGATCTTGCTTTCTTAATCCTTGGAATTTGCAATTTATCTAACCTTAGATTGAGTGTAACTGTTATACCAGCTTGTAGCCATTCGTGATACAGTCTCATCGGACCTGTTTTTACGATGATCTGATGTACAGATCTCGAGTTTGTTGCTTCACGAAGTTCAAGACATATTTTCTTCAAAATCTTTGATTTTCATGGTTTTGGGCTGATCTTCTCTCTAGAAAATATTTGACTCTGGGTCATGTAATGGCGCATGCCATATGTCAAAATGACCGAGTCGTCTACCTTGTGTCCAAATTTGAGCTTGCTCCGACTCCAATCAAGCAACGTGTGGGTGTTTTAAAGGTTTTCCCCAGATGTGAAGATCATGACCTCCATGATTAGGGACTGGTTCAATGAGGCCACACCTCAATAGTATATGACTTACCCGTTCAAGGTAATTTGGGCCCAGAATGTTCTTGGGAGGTTCAATTGAGCCAAAAATTTGGTCTGTATGGGTTTTTCGACGTTCTGGATGAAACAGTGGTGGTCTGGTACTATTTTGAAGCCCCTAGCATATGTCTGTAGTTGTAAGGTCTCTCTGTGGCATGATGGTACTTTTTCCAAGGCTGCCTAATGTTAGGCTTATTCTGTAGTGCTCCCTTGGTCTGGCGATGTCTTGGATACTAGTAGGACTAGGTCGTCACTTGCTCTCTCCTTATTTGTATCAGGGATGTAGGTACATCAAAAATGATGTACAACACACACCTCTGCCGCATGCATCACTTTCTTAAGGGCACGATTTTGGGAGGTTTGATCGTTGAAATTTTCCTACCTGATCTCAATTCCAATTCCATGGTTTAGGGCGTAGATTTAGCTTCGATAGCCCAAGTCACATTAGCGATTGTTTCAGGAGGGGCTTCATTTGCTCCTCTTGGCTCATGAAGGTCATTCATCATTAGCGGTCTAAGCATGAAATCATTTAAGGTAGGATATGGTGGTAGAGTTGACTAAGAACCTCCATTTCCTCCTTTCTTCGTTTTCCTACCCCAACGTGTAACACTTTGAGGCACAATAGGAGCTTTTGTGTCTATCTTTACTTGCAATAGTGTTATCTCTAATGCTTTTAAGCCAGCTTTTTTTAGTGCTTCAGCTTGCATCCACTTCTTTTTGATGTGACTGACAAAAGTGATTCAGTTGTGTGCTCTGAAACCTCCTCGGTGTCAACAGAGTACTCTGAGCATAGCTCGAAGAGTTCTAGGTAAGGACCTTCAACCTTTCCAATAGAGTCGCCAGGTGGATCAGGTGTTTAAGAGGGGCAACATCAATAGCTATAGTCCCCAGATTTATTTGTTCTTGTATCAAATCCTTCATGGGCCAACTATCTTCTAGGCCATGGGTATGGGAAATATGGTATCGGCAGTAAGGAACTCCATTGAGAGAAGGTCTCCTCCCTGAAGCTATCATTTCTTTTCAACAAAGTGATGACCTCCATGATAAGGAGATGGTCATATATGTCTGGTAACATGGTTTTATCGAAGTTTTAGGACTCTTGATGCAAGGAGCCTTTAGTTGCTCATGAAGGTTTGCTCTCATTAATCATAAAGGAAACCATATTGGCTGCCACAGTTTCGGCAACTGGTATTTCTTGCGCATCTTGTTTGAGCTTTCCTTCCTTGATGAGATTCTAGATGCTATCCTTTAAGGGATAGCAATCTTTTACTACATGTCCTACCATTCGTTGGTAAACACAATTATTGGGTCGGTCTGTTTGACCAACTTGATAAGGGTAACTTGGCGAGGGAAGCGTGACAGTTCCGACCGCTAAAAGATTTTCAAAATCTCAAGCACTTGGTCTTTATCGAAAGAATACTCCCAGTTGATGTGTCCACGATATCCACTTTTTCCTCCTCTTCCTCGTACGCATCGTGATATTTGCGGAGAATTGTAGTTTTTGGGTGGTGGATAATTATTTCCTCTCCATGCCTAGGTGACTACATAAGTAGTCATAGAGGTCTTGGCTTGAGCAACTTTGGTTTTACCTTTATCCGCATATCTCCTAATGGTCACCGACTTTGGGGCAAGCCCAAAACCTTCCAAAAGATTTTTGAGATTCCCTGCATTAATCACCAAGTCGCTGAAACTCTCGTGCCTAGAAGTATGCAAGGGTATTGCAATCTCATATCTCATGTTCTTAATGAACATGAGCACTTCTTAGGATTCAAGGAGGTTGGATTACACTGAAATGTGGCGTGAAAGCTGTTTTTGGCCTTTTTGGATCCAATGGTGGTGGTCCCACAGTCATTGGAGTTCTCTAGAGTAGGTTTCCCTAAATGTGGTACCGTAAGTCACAAGAATCCTGCCATTTTTGAGCAGCAGAAGGCATGAGGAAGATTGCGTCGAACTTGATATGGTGACTGTTCTTAACCTCTCAAATCCATTGGCGGTGGTACCATGGTTAGTGGAGGCCTTTGGAGTAGAGTATTGGTTATGGTGCACTGCAGACATGTTAGGAGCCTAGGCGGAAAGCTAGAGTCACACAGTGTTCGGGTTGTGAGGGGCTTTCATCTCTTTTGCTCTCTCTATCTCTCTATCTATCTCTCTCTCTCTTTTTCTCACATTCTTCTCTCTCTTAGTCCCTTTTAGGGGGCTCTTTGAGTTAGTGATATAGTTATAGGCTTAGTCTTATATCTCCACTTTTCAAATCCTCCAGGTACCAAGGCTTCGAGCCTGGTGCTTTTCCTTGTCTCTGGTAATACCTCTTGTGAGAGGTTGTGCTGGGAGGCTGCCTGACTTTTTGGTCATCCCTTCACTTACTTTCATTTCATCTTCTTCTTTTCCTTCTTATCTCTAACCCAATCTCTCATCGACTCATTCTTATTCTTTTCTTTCATATCTGTCTTACCAGTTTCTCTTATCACTCTATCCCCAAAACTAGAGCCATTAACCTACAAGTGCATTGAAGAGGAGCTTACTATAAGTGGATTTCATTAGCAGTTTTTCCATGAGAGTCCAGGTGAAGTCTTGAGTTTAAAAAGGGAACTTAATTCAAACCATGTTGTTGGACAGCTAGAGGGCTTTCGTTCATTGATCTAAGAGGACAATATCTTGGGCGTGTCCCACAAAATCAATAAGGGTGAGGTAGGTGTTCGAGTCCACATCTTCATCACTTTAAAATCCTCTCAACTTTGGAAATACCTATCCGCACGTGGCACGCGAGGCACCCATGCTCATGCAAGGTCAAGTGGTTGCTTGAGAGAGAGTCCATCGATCCCAGGTCCCTGAGGGAGCCCGAGCCAGGTCGATCCAAGTCCGACCACTGGTCTATAAGCGTTGTTAAAGATGTATTATTTGTTCAGTCTCTGTTCAAAGTAATTAAGCTGGTACATATATGGGGGTGGAGGCACCCCGTTATAAGCTTGAGGTTGTTATTGTCATTGTTGGGGTTCCCCTTGACCCCTAAATTGTGTTATCCCCCGTGAAGTATCCAATGTCTTAAGAGGTGCATTAGCAGTAGGAGGTTTGGGAAGAATGGGTGTGGCGATAACCGTTGCACTGACCGTATCCCTTTGTTGACTAGTTCAAGGGTTAGACTTGTTATTAATGAAGGTCCAACCTTGACCTCCCCCATAGGTCTGAGCCTAAGTCCCACCATGATGCTTAATTAAGCTTTCAATCTTTACTACCTTTGAGATCATGTATGATAAAGTGGTAGGAAAGCTTCGCCATGAAGGGAGATTTCCTACTTCATGTTCCTAATACTTGTCAACATCAATCTCGAGCATGGGGCTACTCTGGTATACTGTGAGATCCCTCCACCATTGGATATATTCGTTCACTGGTTCGTTCACCCCTTGAGTCATAGTAAGAAGTTCTGTGGCTTGAACTTCTCGCTCGACTTCATAAAATCATTTATAGAATAATTGTTCCATCTCTTCCCAAAAGTGGACTGAATTCAGAGGTAAACACGCATACCATTTAACGGCAGGCCCAACTAGTGTCTCCACAAACTGTCGATGAAGCAGGCTAAGATCAGAAGCTGATTCTTAGTATGCTGACATGAAGTGTGCTATGTGCTGTTGAGGCGAGTCAGCGCCATCAAAGATAGATAGTCTTCCTTTTTGGTAACCCAGGAGAAAAGGAACTTGATCAATGAAGGGTGGGTAAGGCTTCTTATAGTAGGCATTTTCATGGGCGTTTTAGACTTATAAGCCTTGAATGCTTCGATTGATCATTTTTTGAATGTCTTCTTGGGTAACTGCTAGGGAAATAGCTTGACAAGCTACATTGGGTTGACCATCAAGAAAGACTGGCTGAATGGGAGGTTGTGCAATTTGAGCTATAGGAGGAGGTGGAGGTCTTCGCTCTTCTTCTTCCAACTGAGGTTCAAAGGGGGAATTTGCTCCCTGATGCGAAGATGCCTCGATTGGTCAGGCATTTTCTAGCCCTTTAAGCTTATCCAAAATATGGTTTCATTAAAGTGTGCCATCAGGTCTTCAGGACCATCACTGTCTTGACTGACTACCATCACATCAACTCGTTCTTCGAAGCGGAGTGACTCAGGGGTAGGTGTACACCTGGTCCGATTTGTTCCCCAATATGGCAATCCAGTTAATAAGGGTTCAGACTGCCTCAATTGATTCTAAGATTTCCTTAAAGATTGGGTGATTACTGGCTCTTCACGGCCTTGGGGCTATAGTTTAAGCAAATATGACGCGAGACGGCCTTGGGCCATGGCTCAATCCTAATAGGCTCGTGACGGCCTTGGGGTCATATTTTCTTCTGTTGCGGCTCAAGATGGCCTTAGGGCCATGGTTTAGACGAGCTGGGTTCATCTTCTCGCACCTTAACAACTGTGCATTGAACGGTACCGCTCATTTCAGGCTCCACTGCAGTTCACAATGGGTAAAACGAGTTTTTCTTCAATAAGTCTTCCGAGGTTGAAGACTCCAACTTTTTTTTTATGAATGGCACTTTCATGCCTTTCTGCTGTTTGATTCTGAACTCCAATAAATTTGCACCCAGAATTGGAATTGGGTGCGGCATCCTGCCTGGTTAGCCTGTCGCAATGAAACTAGAGCAAAGTCAATCAATTCAAGTAAGGCATGGTGCCCTAAGAGTAGGGAGCTCGGACTTGTCCTTGGCAGATTAACTTTGTTCGAAGAAGGGAGGAGCTGCTCCTTCAGCTTTGGCGACATGATTTTTCCCTGAGTCCAACCTCAAGGACTAGCTCGTACAAAAGAAGTAGAAGGATTTGAAAAGAGTATACTCAAAGGAAACTTCTTCGAGTACCATGTTGCCATGTTTCTAAGGGGGTAGAAGAGGGCATGCATTGCTGGCCCTTCCCTTAGAGACAACATTAGACCTGCATGTGTGTGCACAATTTATAGAAGTGTTGAGGGTAGCTTAGGAGCCAACCCTTAGTGTAGCAAGAGGTCTGGCATTTGGAATGTTGACCTTTACAGTTGAAGTGGTATTAGAACCACTTTGGTTTGCAAGCATGTGCAGGACCTACGACTGAGTCGCAGGTTGTGTTCTCTATAGGGTTTAATATTTTCATTGCCCCAAGCCCGGTGAGTATTATGCAATGCGTGAGTGGCTTGAGAACCACTTTTGATAGTGGATCCCGAACCCAAGAGACCCGAAGCAAGTGAGGTGACAGGGGTGAGCTTTTTCTTGCCCTGATTCATCACTATGATGGTTAAACCATTCGTAGTGACATGAGTGGGAGTGTGTCGGATGGCTTTGGAGCCATTTGAGTTAGATGGTCTAGCATGAAGTGTGTCCGGCATCATACCAAGATGAGTGGTGCCCGTGTGGAATGGAGTTGGGGTGACCCTAAGGTTACCCATTGAAGCATTGGCCTTAGAAGAGCTAGTTGCGAGAGAAGAGGGAGTGATCTTAGAACCACTCTTGAGCTTAGTTGAAGGCTGGTGGAGATTCCACCAGTAACAGTGTGGGCATGAAGGGCAGCGGTTTTAGAACCCTCATGCAGTTGACACCAATGGACATGCCATGAATAACTGGTACAGAGGGAGAAAGGGGTTTGAGGAACCTTTCCCAAGTTGTCCTAGGCTTGAGCCCTAGTGCTAAGGTCTAAAAGACATCGCAAAAGATAAATGGAAGGAGTGGATTGAAGAACCTTACTTCCCATAGATAAGTTCATGAATGTGGGAATGATCAAATCCCCAATTCGGATGAGTGAGGAGTAATTAGACTCTGTAGTAGTTTTTTAAGTAAGAGTGAGGTGAAATGTTGGTTTGAGAACGGACCGAACCAACAATAGGTTGTTAGGTGCCTCGATCTCGCCCTCCGGATCTAGACGATCGGGAGGCATGCGTCTCGGGTTTCAGGAGAACCAGAGACTTTGAGATCTCTTTCTCAGAAACCTCGCTCAGGAGTGAGGCAGGTATACCAACCGATGAGAGAGGAATTTAAGGTGGATTCAAGACTTACTCGAGCAGGCTCACGTGGGCGCCCTTTTAGATCACAAAGAAGCCCCCCAGTCGTAAAACTGGTTCAGAATCTCCTCCCTTGGTCTGTATTCTCCTATTTCTGTAGTCACAAACACATGGTTAATTTTACAAAATAAGTGGGTCAAGGGACCCCACCTTGTCTTTAAGCGAATGTATACAGGAATGCACATCCAAAAGAAGAAAGGGAAAGGGGAAGAGAAAAGACGAAAGAAGAAGAAAGAGGAAGAGTAGAGGAATAGGGAAGCTAAGGATTTGACTAGGTGACTAGACTAACACAACAACTAAACCAGCAAGTGATTGACCTAGCGTGGTAGCAAAGCGGGCACGGTAACTAAACCGACACAACGACAATGCTACTAGATGCCAAATTGATCAACGGTCAGCCTATCACAATGGTTAGCTTATCATAGCTATAAAGTGGGCACAGTATATAAAATCGGCTCAACAGCAATACTGCTAGAGGACGAGACTACCATGGCAAGGTTTGTCTTAGCCTCTCCTAGTCAAATAAGAGAGAGAGAGCAAAGAAGAGAGGGAAAGAGAGACATGCACATTACTACCGATGTCATGCACGTGAGAAAAAGAAGAGATGAGCACTGAAAGAGAAGGGAGAGAAAGAAGAAGAGAGAGAGAAGGGAGAGAAAGAAAAAGAGAGAGAGAAGGGAGAGGAAGAAGAAGAGAGAGAAGGGAGAGAGAAAAAGAGAGAGAGAAGGGAGAGAGGACTTAGATGGTGATGAGAGAGAAGATATAAGAGAACGGATGGTGATGAGAGAGAAGATAGGTGAGAACATGGACAGCGATGAGAGAGAAGATAGGGGAGAACATGGACAGTGATGAGCTTCCGTTGTCCATGTTAGAAGGGTAAGACGAGAAAGAAAACATGGACGGTGATGTACTTCCACCGTCCGTGTCAAGAGAATAAGAAGAGAGAGAAAACATGGATGGCGATGAGCATCCACTGTCCATGACAGAGGAAGAAGAAGAGAGAGAAGGCATGGGCAGAGATGAGCATCTGCCGTTCATGCCATGAGAATAAGAAGAGAGAGGAAACATGGATGGTGATGAGCATCCTCCATACGTGTTAGAGGAAGAAGAAGAGAGCAAAGACATGGGCGACGATGAGCATCTGCTGTTCATGACAGAGGAAGAAGAAGAAAGAGAAGACATGAACGACGATGAGCATTTACCATCCATGACAGGAGAATAAGAAGAGAGAGGAAACATGGGCGGCGATGAGCATCCACTGTCCATGACAGAGGAAGAAGAAGAGAGAAAAGCATGGGCAGCGATGAGCAATCCTCGTCTTTGACAGAGGCAGAAGAAGAGAGAGAAGACATGGGTGGTGATGTACTTTTACCGTCCATGACAGAGGAAGAGAGAGAAGATATGGACGGCGATGTACTTCCATTGTCCATGACAGAAGAAGAAGAAGAGAGCGAAGATATGGGCGGCGATGAGCATCCGTCGTCCATGACAGAGGTAGAAGAAGAGAGAGAAGGCATGAACGGCGATGAACATCCGACGTCCATGATAGAAGATTAGAAGAGGGAGAAGACTTGAACGGCGATGAACATTCGTCATCCATGACAGAAGATTAGAAGAGAGAGAAGACATGAACGACGATGAACATCTGTCATTCATGACATAAGATTAGAAGAGGCAGAAGACATGAACAGCGATGAACATCTACCGTCCATGACAGAAGATTAGAAGAACGAGAAGACATCATGACAGGTGATGAACCTCGCCATGCATGAACTGAGAAGGAGAGAGAAAGAACGAGAAAAAGAGAAGGAGGGAAGGAAAGATAAAGAGAGAGAAGGAAAGTGGATAAGGAAGATTGGAGAAGAAAGAGGAAAGAGAGATATATACAAGAGGGGAGAGAAAGAGAGAAAAGAGGAGAGAGAAAGAAAGAGATGAGAGAGAAAAGAGGAGAGAAAGAAAGAGATGAGAGAGAAAAGAGGAGAGAAAGAAAGAGATGAGAGAGAAAAGAGGAGGGAGAAAGAAAGAGATAAAAGAGAAAAAAGGAGAGAGAAATAAAGAGATGAGAGAGAGAAAAGAGGAGGAGAGAGAAAAAGATGAGAGAGAAAAGAGGAGAGAGAAAGAAAGATATGAGAGAGAAAAGAGGAGGAGAGAGAAAATTACCTTATTAAAATGTATCAGCCCTTTTCTTCTCTCTCATCTCTCTCTCTCTCCAAAATGCACCCACAAACTCAAGGCAAAAATTGAAATTTTATTGATCAATGTGTTGAATGAACGGGGGCCTTGTTACAATTAGGTTTAGCATTTTATATAGAATTGGGCCCAAACATGGGTGTACGCCTAAAAACTACCCTAATTGATTATAATTACAATTATTCTGAATTAAAAAAATTAAGAAAATAAGTTACAAAATGGTTGTTTTGCCCCTGCTTAACAATTCATGGAATTTCAAAACAGTCCCTTCTACTACCCTAAAACTTGCATGATCTTCCCTGACTGATCCGAGGTTGCTCTAATGCCCATTTGACCGAAAGATGATTATTTTCTTGTAGGGCTCGGTATGACGATCGATTTGATACTCATTTCGAGCCACGGATCATGTTTTTAAGCCACGATCATGAGACTTGAAATTTGGATAAATCTTGAAAACTTCAGATTGATAGTGTGCTCGTTCCTTGATGTTTTTTCAGAATTTCTTCATTGCAGTGCACTGAGCATGCTGTCATGATCACGTGACAACAAACGAGACGCAATTTGGAGCTCGAACGAAGATTCATACCTTTTGGGTTTTGGCCGAAATCTATAATCCAATGGCCAAAATTTTCAGTCACTTCGTCGCCTTTATGTACGAAATCCAACCATTCAATCATGTACATGATTCGGTCCAATGGTAGCCTTAGACCTTATGCACATGATGGAATTGGTCTCGTATCGATCCGATGGGCGAACACCATGATTTAGCCGTTCGAGCGAGACGTGTCGCTGCTGAATTTTCTACAACTTTCTTCATAAATCGGCAACTTTTCTCTAGCTTTTCTCCCTGTTCGGACATCATCACGGGGCGTACCACAGATAAAAACGCTGACGAGATGAACACGCTCCAACATGCTTGAGTGCGGTCCAACGTCGGACAAGGGAGATATGGATGTCGCAAGTCACTATTCGTAACTGTGCTTCAATGGAGTTTAGTTGCAGGGTGGCCTCATGGGAATAGTGTGTGGCTCCTCCTATTTCAATCTTTTCGCCATAACTTCTTCTTAGAGTGCTCGTTTAAGGTGAAATTTGACCCCTATGGATTTTCAACAGTGCTGAATCTAATAGCGGTGGTATCACAACAATTTTATAAACCAAAAATATAGTTCTAGTTATAAGGGTCCGTTTTAGGGTGCAAGGGGCCAATTTTTCTGAAATTGTTTCTTTGTGTTCACTACCTTAGACATTGGAATGCGATGAAACTTGGCAGGTGACCTTTTGGAGTCCTTATGAAGATTTTGACCAATTTTGGGGCTATTCTGAGACTGTCGATAATTCCACTGTATGTTAGGCTTTATTGACCGGCTTCCTCCTTAATCCACATTGGGGACTAAGGTGCAGAAAAAATGTGTTCAAACAACTTGCCCCGTTGAATGTTATGCTTATAGAGAAGCGAGAAGGACAACATTAAAAAAAATTCCTCGGCTTTATTACTTTTTTCTTCTTAGCCGCTGTACCACGTGAACGTCGAGGAGATATCCACGCAATGCTGTAACTAGGATGCTCAGACGTTTGGATGCAATGTGCAGGTCCATTCGTGGAGACTTTACGAGGAGAAGAGACTTTTTTTAGGGATCCTGTCGAAGTCCTCACCCTCAAGGGACTAATTGTGATTATGACAACTAAGAATTATGTACAGACCTCGTTGGTCAGAATCAGGCCCGTCTGGCAATCAAGTGCCATGCTGAAGGGCATTGATCCCATTTGGTCTGGGTTTGTTTGTATCCTCTAGTGTTGATCCACGTTTCGAGGATTTTGTTCGTTTGTTCTGGTTGGTGTGCTAAAGGGCCTTCTATCAGCGCCATCAGCGTGGTGCACCAATTATTCCTTGGCGAGCAAGGTACCTCAGTTTATCGAGGTGACCGCCTTTGGGTATAACCCATGTCTACTGCTTAATACTCATCAAGATACCTCTCTTCTTGGTTTGAGGCGGCTCTAAAGGACTCAATCCTGATTACTACACCAAAGTCATGGCTGACTTATCCTTCTTAGGACGGCTTCAACATTTTGGAGTGCATTAGTGACCTCCTGGGAATGATGCTCTTCTACATGAGACTTGTCTTGCTTTCTCTGTGAAGTTTCTGTCCTTCAAGTCCTTTTTATAAGTGGACTCAAGCTATCATAATCTTTCAATGATGCTCATATTTTTGGGTCCTAGTATTGTGACACCAGGGATTTTTTCTTTTGAATGCGGGTTGAAGCCATCTATAGAGGCGAGTGCTACATCAACCTGTTTATTGGTTTATGTGTCCTTTGCGAATTTTCACTTGGACTTGGGAAGCGACGTCGTGGAGACGATTTTCACTAACTTCCTTTTATTCAGAGCTCTTT
This sequence comes from Amborella trichopoda, assembly GCF_000471905.2. The sequence continues at coordinate 8,294,248 of NW_006498549.1, read as the reverse complement.
TACTCATGACCTTTCGGCCTTATCCACCCTTTTCTTCTATTTTTACTCATGATGTCGTTTTGGGTTTTCACCGTGCCGGGGTTTTTATTCACAAAACTCTCTTACTCATGGTTTCGTGACAATGCTTGTCTATCATTTTTACTCATGGTGTTACCTTCTTCAGGTATACACCATGCCCGTTATTTATCTTTTCTATTTTTTTTCCTTTTTTTATGTGAAGACGTGTTTATGGTCATGCCTCCTTAACCTATGCAAAGCCTTTTAACGTCATGCAGCCAAGATATGCACTATAGTTTAGGGTCATACAGCTGGACCGTGGTGGTGATGAATGGCAGTCTATGGAGGCATGGAGTGAGTATGGTGGTGATTTGACTCACTTTGGGGAGATGGCATGAGGCTACTTGTGAAAGGTGGACGGTGTATGGATGGAAGGTGGAAAGTGGTGACCCACTAACTGACGACGAGTATGGATGGCAGAATGGCTCGCCATTTTGTGAGTATGGGTGAGACTCACTGGGGAATGATGAAGGGTGAAGGAGTGAACATACTCACTTGGGAAGGAATAAAGGTGATGCACACACGAGCGAGTCGGTTAGGGAAGGCATGCATGAAGATGCACGTAAAGGGCATGTGCGCATATCGTGGGGGCAAGTTAAAGTCATGCCTCTTGGACCTATGCAAAGTAGTTTAATGTCATATGACTAGGGCATGCACTATGGTTTAAGGTCATATAGCTCAGACAATGGCTATGTGGTTTGAAGTCATGCAACTAGGACCATGCAGTTTAAAGTCGTGCAAGTAGACTTTCGCTACAATTTAAGGTTGTATAGTTTGGACCATGGTGTTAAGCTTTTTAACATCATGCAGCTTGGACGTAGACTATACTTTAAGGTCATATAGTTTGGACCATGCAGTTTAAGGTCGTGCAACTAGACCTCCGCTACAGTTTAAGATCATATAGTTTGGATCATACAGTTTAAGGTAGTGCACCAAGACCAAGACTGTGCAGTTTTAGGCTATACAGCATGGATCATGGCTATGCAGTTTAAGGTCATGTAGCATAGACCATGGCTGTGCAGTTTAAGGTCATGCAGCACGGACCATGGCTGTGCAATTTAAGGTCATGCAGCACGAACCATGGCTGTACAGTTTAAGGTCATGCAGCACGGACCATTGTGCGGGTCGCCATGTAGTTGAAGCTCCATGAGGAATAGGTCTGTGAATAGTAATCGGCCTCGCTAAGGATAAAATGATTGTAAGGCACTCATAAGCAAGAAGTTCAGATGAAGAAGCAATTTTACTAGGGATTAGGGGGTAGGTATGACTCCCTGAGGTGAATAATGAGACTCCCTAGGTTTATAGGAAGTAATCCGACACCTTGGGGATAAGGTAGCTAGGTGTGAAGAGGTCCACTGGGGACTGGAGAGGTAAGAATGACTTTAACTTCACTGGGGGTCAATAGAGTGTAGCACGGGTACCACTCTTACTAGGGATAATGGCCTACTCTTAACTCTGTTGGGGATGACAAGTCACGACCAGGTTGGAACGACTGTGAGTCATAATCTGAGTGCAACTCTACTAGGGATAGTGGCAAGACACACAGTGATGACCAGATTCTGGCATGCACGGCGTTAGAACATGTGTGGCGCCAGTGTGAGGAATGTAACACACAAGGCAATGGACGTTGACACATACAGTGTTCAGCATGGGTGATGGCAACACATGTGGCGCTAGCTTGCATATTGGCAACACACGTGGCAGTGACCTTAGGAACGCAGGCGGCGCTGGTTATGAAAGAACACAGCCGACATTGGGTCATTGATAACACAGCCGACACTAGATTATTGAGAACACAATCGACCCTGGGTTATTGAGAACACAGCCAGCATTGGGTCATTGATAACACAGCCGATGCTGGGTTATTGAGAACACAGCCGGCACTGGGTTATTGAGAGCACAGTCGGCACTGGGTTATTGAGAACACAGCCGGCGTTGAGTATGGGCTAGTGTTCGCGCCTCCAGCCCAAGCCCGATCCAATCTTGGTCTTTAGTTTTCATGGTCGGCAGTAGACTTTCATTCAGTCCTCGGATCTGAGCTCGACCCGATCCAACCCACCGTCGTTTACCCTTTTAAGACATGACTGGCATTCCTAGCTTGTGAGGAACCCTTGAGGGAAACTTTGCATATATAAGGGATAAGACCTCATTTTTACTGTTTTACCAAAGGTAAAAAACAGCTAAGTCTTTTTAACAGTGAGGGTGAGAGAGCTCCCGGCAAGAATTTCTGGCACGCATGTAGAGCAGGGAGTCTTCAAGAATTTGTCGGCAAGCAGATTTTGGTTGAGAGGTTAAAACATCGGCAAGGGAACGCAGGGACCTTCGTGAGGGTAACTGTCACTGGAGTCGAAGCTAAGTCCCCAAAACTCAACCGACGTTAGTCTCGTGCGGCACTAGTCAGTGCCTTTGTCGCACGTGGCTAGTAACATGATGCGCCTGCCTTTAGTCATGCACGGCATTTACCTGCTTGATCCTTTGATGAATAGTAACAAGTCGTGTTCCGCTGTGATCGTGCACGGTGAGGACTGGGCTAAGCAAAGGGTGGGGACCAATGGTAAGGCTTGGCATATAATGCCAATTGAAAGCCAAGTCCTCCAACACAACAATGAAGTCCATGTTGTTTTGTGGAAGGGCACCCATTGTGAACAGGGTATGCTCTCCATCATAGGCCAGTTCCTTGTCAGAGAAGTCTTCTTTGTATGTTTGATATATGCGTTAGACGAATTGAAGCTGGCTCGAAAGTGGTTGGCTTCTTCTTTTGGCCTGTAACCATCCACTTTGGGAATACCCAGCAAATGAATTGAAGCTGACTTACAAGTGGTTTTACTTCTTCTTCATGATGAGGGCATTTCTTTTTGGCCTGTAATCGTCCTCTTATCCTCAAATGCAAGAGCAGCACTTCGGGTTTTGACTTGTAATCATACTCTTATCCTCAGATGCAAGACCAATGCTTTGGTGTCAACTGTTCTCTTTTCCTCAGATGTAACCTCCCTAATGATTGGCTTTTGATTGTAACTTGTAACTCCTTTTAATGTAATAAAAAGAGTTATGCTTTATTTGGGTTGTCATGCCTCCTTTTATCTTTTTCATCCTTTCAACTCTTTGTTATTGCACATTGAGTCTGTTTCTTTCTTTTGAGGATGGATCATGGGTAGTATTTCTTTAAATACCGCTCATTGATAGGGGGCATTTCCTCCTCTCCATCAGGATGTGCCAGTATGTAAGCTCCATTTGGCGAGACTTTCTTGACTATAAAGGGACCTTCCCACTTAGATTCAAACTTCCCTTTATACTACCCATGCATAACAATCGGCCTTTTGATGGCTAGAACTAGAGCCCCACGGGCAAATGAGCGGACTTTGACTGACTTGTCAAAGGCGCTCTTCATTCTCCTCTGGTTGAGTTCGAGGTTCTGCTGAGCCTCTAACCTCTTTTCATCAAGTGCATCCAATTCTCGATACCGAAGTTTGATTCTCTCATCTTTAGTTAGATATGACGACACGCAGTGAATGGATTTGAATTTCAAGGGGTAAAACTATTTCACCCCCATAGATTAGGGAATGAGGAGTGGAATCGATGGCATTTCATGTCGTAGTGCGATAGGCCCACAAGGCTTCAGGCAGCTTCTCATGCCAGTTTTTCTTTGTCTTTGATACCAATTTTCTTAAAACGTTACACAGAGTTTTATTGAAAGCCTCAGCTAATCCATTGGCTCGAGGGTGGTACATAGTTGAGTACTTCCACTCGAAGCCGAACTGGTTGACCAGACGATCAATATGATGACTTCTAAATTGAGGGCCATTGTCTGATATAATCCGGTTAGGCACTCCAAACCGATAAATGATGTGATGTCACACGAGTTAGCCACCATGGTCCCAGGAACTTGCTTAAGGGGGACCGCTTCAGCCCACTTGGAGAAATAATATATTATGGCTAGGATAAAGACATGGCCCATAGCCGAAGGAGGGTCAATAGGCCCTACAATGTCCATACCCCATTGTGAGAAGGGCCATGATGCCACTGTAGGGTGTAAAGGTTCTAGAGGCTGATGAAGAAGACTTGAGTATATCTGGCACACTTGGCACTTCTGGGCATAATTTAACCAATCAGTAGTCATCAAAGGCCAATAGTACCCCAATCTACGTATTCGTTCATAGAGCTTAGGACCAGATTGGTGTAGTCCGCAGATGCCTGAGTGTACCTCTTCCAACACCCTTTTTGCCTCTTGCATGTCGACACATCTAAGAAGAATACCGTCAAACGACCATCTGAAGAGAGCATCTCCTTCGAGGAGAGTATACTTGGTAGACATTCGACACACACTGTTGCGCTCGAAACAATCCTCCAGTAGTCTGCCATGTTTTAGAAAATTAGTAATGGGCTCTCTCCAATCTTATATCTGCTTGATTTCCCCACATATTGGATCGAAAAACTCTGGTTCCTGATTTTGAACGTTAGCTTCTTGACTCCGTGCCATTTCGTGTTCAATCTTAATAACTTCTTTGGTTGATAGAGGTGCTCCGAATGGATAAGGGGGGCACTCGGGGAAGAGATTTCTCTCATCATCCGCGTCTACCTTGGTTCTCAGTTCAATGTGTCTCCATTCTGCCACCCAAATAGGTGTAGACCCTAGGGAGGACAATTGAATTGTAGCTCCAAGCTTTGCGAGTACATCAGCCTGCGAGTTCAACCTCTTGGGGATATGAGTCAAGGATATTTCATCGAACTAAGCCATATATGATTTTGCAGTTTCGTGATAAGGCTTGAGAGTGTCTTTTCTCACGTCATATATTCCCTTGAGCTGTCGAATAACCAACTCAGAGTCGCCATAGATCTTGAGTTGCTCTAAGTCTAGATCCAAGGATATTTCCAATCCAATTATAAGGGCTTGATATTATGCCTCATTATGGGAACCAACTTCGGTGAGAGAGAAAGATAAAGGAACTACCCCGCCTTTCGGAGTCATGAATACCACTCCGGCACCCCCTCGATCAGATTGGAGAGCTCCATCAAAGTACATTTCCCACGTGTCAACAAGTTTTGTGCAGAATACCTCTTCATCAGGGAAGTCACTTGATAAAGGAGATTCTGCTTGTACGGGATGTGCTGCAAGAAAATGGGTCAGCACCTGGCCCTTGACAGCCTTTTGTGGCATATATGTGATGTAAAATTCCATCAGCTATAAGACCCACTTAGTCAGACACCCTGATAAGCATGGGCGTGACATGAGAAAATTTATAAGATCTGCTTTTGATATAAGTTTCACTTCATGGGCAAGTAAGTAGTGATGAAGTTTTTGTACTGCGAAGATCAGGGACAAGCACATCTTCTCTATAGGGGGATAGTTCTTCTCCGGCCCTTGCATCCTGCGGCTGAGGTAGTATAGCGCGGTCTCTTTTCCTTCATCATTATTTTGTGCCAATAATGCTCCGAGTGACTCATCCAGGGCTCCCCAACACTACTGTAGAGAGCGCCGAAGGGTTGAGTAAATATTGCTTGATGTCATCAAGAGGTGCCTGACATGCTTCATCCTAGATGAATAGAATATCCTTCTTTAACAAGTGCGTAAAAAGCTTACAGTGGCCTGAGAAATTGGAGATGAATCTGCGGATGTATGTCAGGTGCCCTTGAAGAGATCGCAGCTCTCGCAGTGTAGTCGGCGGTAGCATTTCCTGGATCATCTTGATTTTGATCGGCTCAACTTTCAATCCCCAATATCTAACAAGGAACCCCAAGAACTTTCCTGAACGCCCACCAAAAGCACACTTTAGCGGGTTCATTTTGAGCTGATGAAAGAGTAGTTGCTTGAACACCTTTTCAAGGTCCATCTTGTGAGTGTATTTCACTTCGGATTTTACCCCAAGCCATCTACATAACATTCCACCTCTTTGTGCATCATATCTTTGAAGTTGGCCGTGATTGCTCTTTGATATGTGGCACCAGCATTCTTCAATCCAAAAAGCATCATGGTGTAGCAGAACACACCTTTTGGAGTCAAGAACGCGATGGCTTCTTCATCTTTGGGTGCCATCTGTATCTGATTATACCCGAAGTTTACATCCATGAAGGAGAAGATTTGGCAGTGAGTTGTAGAATCAATGAACATCTCGATAAACGGTAACGAGAAGTCATCCTTGGGGCAGGCGGTATTCAGGTCGCGAAAGTCAATGCAAACCCTAATTTGACCATTCTTCTTCTTGACTGGAACAACATTTGCCAGCCATTTTGGGTACTTGACTGCACGAATGAAGCCGGCTAGCTAGAGTTTAGTTACTTCAACATCTATTTTTATTTCAAGATCGATCCTGAACCTTCTCGCTTTCTGGTTGACAGGCTTGACAGATGGATCAAGGCTGAGTCGGTGGACTGCGACTTAAGGATCTAAACTAGGCATTTATTGGTAATGTCAGGCGAAAACATCTCCGTTTGCTCTCAAGAAGGCAATGAAATTCTCTTTCTCCTCTGTTGACATATTCGCCGAGATAAAAGTGGGCCTGTGGTCAGTTTCATCCCCTAAATTTATCTCTTCGAGTTCATCGGTTGTGGCATGACTACCTTCTTCCCATTCTTCTAGGGCCTCTTGTAACTCCTCTTCATTGTCCTCAGATGTCCTTTCATTAACCTCGAGTGCAAAGACCCATGATCCTGACATCTTTGCTTCCAATAGAGTTCCAAAGCAGGTCATGATTTCTGCATTTTTATTAATCTAAGGCACAGAAGGATTGACTTCAACTATGGACGTCGTATCTGGCTGTGAGAGGTTAATTTGAAAGTCGCAGGGAAGTTGAGATTCAGCAATGGTGGGACGAGAAGCACCCTCATATGAATCACTTGGTCTTTGCATGGGTGGCTGCAACATTTGCACCGCATTGTTTGCACCGCACTCTTTGCATGGGTGGCTGAGAGAATCAGCCTCTACTCAAAGTCAAGCTAAGGGGCCACTGGGGTTTCTTTGGTTTTAATCTCTTGTGTTTCTTCGCAGAAGATGGGTTTGCCTTGGCTCTAGCTGCCAGGGCATCAGCAACTGTCAAGAATCGAGCTTCTTGGGCTAGAGTCTTTTTCAACCGCCTCCATTGCATCATGCTTATATTGGTTCCTTCAAGTTCTCTATCAAGAGCCTCGAAGTCTGGACATTTCAAAGTTGTACCTGTAAGAGATATAGAAAAGGAAGAATGAGAAGAAGAAGGAGAAGGATCAGTAAGTGAGGGACTTTTAATCTTGTCCCCTTCATCGGACTGATCTAAGCAGCTTTTTACGTCATAATCGAAATTGGACGTGTGAAGGGAGACTTTTAGGTCTTTCCCCTGCCCAGACAGTTGGGGAGTATTTTTAACATTGTCACCCTCATTGGATGTGCCCCAAGCAAGAGATGGCTCAGAGACATCTTCTTGGTGAGGCGAGGAAGGAAAGATGATCGCGCCAGGGATAATCTAGTAAAGTTGGCATTGGGGGAACAGGCCTGAGAAATTCTTGCTCAACAGGTGGTTAAGCTTTCTTGTTTCTTCGACAAGCGGCCCTTGGTGCCCATCTCGTTCTAGTTTTCTATGACAGTGGTTGATATATCTCACTAGGCTTATGCATAGCCCTAGCTTGGCGAACTGCTTCTTGCTTTAAGGACTTGAGTCTGCTTTGCCCATGGTAGACTATCTATGGTTAGGAAGTCGAGGGTTCTGCAGAACCTAAATTATCATTACCTAGGTCTTGTGTTGGGAGGCCCTCTTGCATCTGTGAAGCTGTGATTTGGGGATCTCCTTTTGGACCGTTACAAGCCTCTTAGCATCCCTGTATTTTCCTTGCCATTATATCATGGAAACTGAAGCATTCGCTCAGGTCGTGGCCTCATATCTGATGGTACGGGCATCAATGGTTCTCAGTTCCCTAAGCAAGGCGCTTGGGTTGTCTCACAGGTTTTGGTATGATGAAGCCTTCTTGGAGCATCATAAAGAACAAGGCGTGAAGAAGATCGGGTGCTTCATCTTCCTCATGGACTGTCACTATGTGAGAAGCCTTTGTTGCCCTGAATGCCTTTTTCAGCTCTTCGAGCTTTATCTGACCCTTCTGGATCAGAGCTCGATGATGTCTTTTAACGTGTAATAGTCATCTGTGGGGTAATTTATCCTCCGATGACAAGCACAATAATTAGCATGACTATCGAGTAATAGTCAGAGTAGTGCAGGGACCCATTCCTTTTCAAAAGGATAAACTTTATTCTTATGCCTGGTCTAATAATCATCTCGATTAAGGTTCGCAGGTGGAGGTACTCGGCTATAGGATTGTTGTTGTTTGCCTGCTTGAGGCACTTTCACTATGTTTACCCCTTAGGAGAGGTCCAAGGTTTGGGAGGGAGCTTTCTTTGGATCACTTACAGTGACAGCCGCACTGATCACTCCTTTCTGTTGGTTGCCCCGGGTGTTAGTCTGAGTGTTACCATTGCCCCGATTGTTCCCTGAGCTTGCAGACTTTGTCGTGACCCGTTGTGATGGCGTGACAGACTTTCTATGTGGACCGACTTTGAGATAAGATCTGACATGGAGGTCGGGTTGGAGGCCTCAACATGTAGAGCAATTTTAGGTCGCATGTTTCGCACACAGATTTGAACTGCTTCCTTCTCATGCATGGGATTGGGGTGGCGAGGGGAAAAATTTCTCCACCTTGGTATGAATTGATCCACAGGCTCATGAAGATCTTGGGTTAGGGTGATAAGCTCGATTGTTTGAACCTCTCTCTTAACCTTATAGAAGCGCTGGTGGGACAGTTTCTCCATTTCCTCCTAGGTATGTATTGAGTGGGGGAAGCCGAGCATACCACTGAAAAGTCGAGCCGTCACGGGTTTCAACAAACTTGATGGAGAAGGAGTCTCTCATCAGCTGATGTCTCTCGATACGCTGCTTGAAAGTGGGCGATATGCTGGTGCGGGGAGGTTGTACCATTAGACAAGGGAAACTTCCCTTTCTTGTAGTCTAAGGGAAATGGCAGCTGATCAATGTACGAAGGGTACGGCTTCTGGTAGAGGGTTGCTCCTTGCATACCTGGAATATGTCTGCTCTATAAACTATGGGACACCATAGCATTGATGTCTACTTGTGAGATGAGGTGAGGGACAGAATTTTCCTGTGAGGTCGAGGGAAGAGACTGCATTGGAGGTGCATCACCCGAGTGATGGGAATTGACCTCATGATTAACCGATTGCCTTACGGCATCTATGTGATCAATCTTCTCCATCATTGTGGGCACCATATCTTTGAACTTATTCATGTGCTCTTCGTGAGAGTCGCCTGGTTCGTTCACAACCATTACGCTAACTGTTTCTCCAAGAAGGTCAGCGTTAGGTGTGTTTGAGGGCTTCCGGGCTTGACGGGTCACATGCGGCAGCTCGGTCAGCAAGGGGTCAACATGCCCCGACTGGATTCGAGTCTTGTATGCCGATCTTGTGAGGAATGGTTCTCGACGGTCTTAGGACCGTAGCTGTTGAGTGGCTAGGTCCTCTTCTACGATGCTAACCACAGTGCATGATTCGTGGACTTTTTCTTTAAGCTCTGACATCTGAAGAGGATAGAAGGGGTTCAGGTGACAAGGCTCATCAGAGCTGGATGCCCCAACCTTCTTGGTCGCTTCCTAGGTCAGAATTTGCAGACCCCTTTCTCATTTAGCTTTGAGGTTTTGATGGACCTCGTTCCTAAACTGCGATCGAGACTGCGGCTGATCAACCCTTCTTGCGTAAGAAAGAACTGTCTCCATTAAGTGAAGCAATGAGTGTGGGTTAGGAACTGGGATCATCCTGGGCTGGGGAGGATGAAGGACTTGATCTCTCGTTGGGTCTTTGCCCCGAGCTCTCTAATGAGCTCTAGAGGCATGACCAAGGTGATGGGGTTGGTTCAATGTGGTACTCTTAGGGAAAGTCTTCGAGTACCAAGGTTTGAGGTGTTTACTCGAAGGAGAAAGGGCGAGCGAGGCAAGGATCGACTCATAATGGCATCCGAGTCAGGAGAAAGGAGGAGCTATTTGGGAAGGCAACGCGTGTGTGCCCCTTGAAGAAGGATCGCGGGTGATCTTGGCGTCAACCTGGGCTCGAGCAAGTGTTCTGGCCTTAAGAGGCTGAGAATTGAGAGCAGGTGCCTGTAAGTGAACAGGTGGAAGCCTGCCCCTTATAGGGTGGGCTAGTGTGTGCTGAGTAGGAGGATGAGGGGGTCATCTTCCTTATACTTGAGTTGGCACGACAACGGCGTTGCCCCGAGAGGTGGGATGCTCATGCATAACGTGTGTAGGACCTAGCCTTAGGTGGCCCGATCCCGGACACTGACTCGACGTAATATAAGGGTTGCCCCGAGGTATGGCTCGAGTGGATGACCCACGATCCTTAGGGTGTGTGCAAGAGATGGAGGTCTCAGGGTCTCTCCCTCGATGTGTCGGGCCTCTATGGGTAGAGACTCGTGGTGGTGCAAGAGTGTGGGGGGTAGCCTTACGGCAACCCACAGAAGCAACGTGAACTTGTTTGCCTTTTTCAGCAAGGGACAAGGCAGCCTTTCGACGTACCTCGGCAATACGACCAACAAGCGACTTGCCTCTGACAGGGTGCATGCTGTGAGTGGTGGGGTATGTGTCACTGATGCAGGATGTCTTAGCAGAAGTTCCACTAGAAAGAGAAGATGCGGAGTTAGGGACCTTTAAGTCCCTCCTCACGCCTATCCAGGGTAAGACCTGGGAGCTAGACATTGGGTCTTTACTCGAATGGAAGGTTGGGAACGAAGTTCAAGGAACTTGTTCCCGAGGGATGTTCGTGAATGCGGGATTTCAAAAATCCCCGATCTGGATAAATGGGTTAACGAACCCAAAATCCGTGTGATGTGTGAAAGCAGAAAAACAAAAGAAACATTAGCCAAACAAGAACGACTCGACGAAGGGGTAGTAAGTCCCCAGTAGAGTCGCCAAGCTGGTTAGGTGGCTCGATCTCGCCCTCCGGATCTAAACGATCGAGCGGCACGTGTCTCAGGTTTCGGGAGAATTCGAGACGTTGAGATCGCAATCTCGGAAACCTCACTTAGGAACGAGGGCAAGTATACCAACCGATGAGAGAGGAATTTAAGGTGGGTTCAGGACTTACTCAAGCTGGCTCGTGTTGGCGCCCTCTTAGATCTTTAAGAAAGCTCCCCAGTCGTAGAACTGGTTCGGAATCGCCTCCCTTGGCCTGTATTCATCTGTTTCTGCAATCATACACACATGGTTAATTTTACAAGACAAGTTGGGTCAAGGGACCCTACCTTGCCTTTGGGCAAATGTACACAGGTGTGCACATCCAAAAGAAGAGAGGGAAAGGGGAAGAGAATAGACAAAAGAAGAAGAAAGGGGTAGAGCAGAGGAATAGGGAAGATAAGGATTTGACTAGGTGACTAGACAAACACAACAACTAAACCTGCAAGTGATTGACCCAGCATGGTAGCAAAGCGGGCACGGTAACTAAATTGGCACAACGATAGTGCTACTAGACGTCAGATTGATCATCAGTCAGCCTGGCACAATGGCTAGCTTATCGTGGCACTAAAGCGGGCACGGTATCTAAAACCGACTTAATAGCAATACTGCTAGATGAAGAGACTACCATGGCAAGGTTTGTCTTAGCCTCTCATAGCCAAACTAGAGAGAGAGAGCAAAAAAGAGAGGGAAAGAGAGACATGCACATTACTATCGATGTCATGCATGTGAGAAGAAGAAGAGATGAGTAGTGAAAGAGAAGGGAGAGAAAGAAGAAGAGAGAGAGAAGGGAGAGAGTAAAAGAGAGAGAGGAGGACCTAAACAGCGATGAGAGAGAAGATAGGAGAGAACATGGACGTCGATGAGAGAGAAGATAGGGGAGAACATGGACGGTAATGAGAGAGAAGATATGGGAGAACATGGACGGCGATGAGCTTCCGCCATCCATGTCAGAAGGGTAAGAAGAGAAATAAAACATGGACGACGATGTGCTACCGTCGTCTGTGTCAGGAGAATAAGAAGAGAGAGGAATCATGGACGACGATGAGCATCCGCTGCCCATGAAAGAGGTAGAAGAAGAGAGAGAAGACATGGGCAGCGATGAGCATCCACCGTCCGTGTCAGGAGAATAAGAAGAGAGGAAACATGGACGGCGATGAGCATCCACCGTTTGTGTCAGAGGCAGAAGAAGAGAGAGAAGAAATAGGCGACGATGAGCATCCATCGTCCATGACAGAGGAAGAAGAAGAGAGAAGACATGAACATTGATGAGCATCCACCGTCCATGACAGGAGAATAAAAAGAGAGAGGAAACATGGATGACGATGAGCATCTACAGTCCATGACAGAGGAAGAAGAGAGAAAAGACATGGGCGGCGATGAGCAGCCGTTGTCCATAACAGAGGAAGAAGAAGAGAGAGAAGACATGGGCGCTGATGTCCTTCCACCGTCCATGACAAAGGAAGAAGAAGAGAGAGAAGACATGGGCAACGATGTCATGACAGAGAAAGAAGAAGAGAAAGAAGACATGGGCAACGATGAGCATCCACCGTCCATGACAGAGGAAGAAGAAGAGAGAAACGACATGAACGGCGATGAACATCTGCCGTCCATGACAGAAGATTAAAAGAGGGAGAAGACCAGAACGACGATGAACATTCGTCTTCCATGACATAAGATTAGAAGAGAGAGAAGACATGAACAGTGATGAACATCTACCATCCATGACCGAAGATTAGAAGAGAGAAGATATGAACGGCAATGAACATCCTCCATCCATGACATAAGATTAGAACAGGGAGAAGACATGAACGACGATGAACATTCGCCGTCCATGACAGAAGATTAGAACAGAGAGAAGACGTCATGCCAGGTGATGAACCTCACCATGCATGAACAGAGAATAAGGAGAGAGAGAATATGAAAGAGAGAAGAATGGAAGGAAAGATAAAGAGAGAGAATGAAAGGGGATAAAGAAGATCGGAGAAGAAAGAGGAAAGAGATATAGACGAGAGGAGGAGAGAGAAAGAAAGAGATGAGAGAAAAGAGGAGAGAGAAATAAAGAGATCATAGAGAAAATGGGAGAGAGAAAGAAAGATATGAGAGAGAAAAGAGGAGGGAGAAAGAAAGATATGAGAGAGAAAAGAGGAGGAGAGAGAAAAAGATTAGAGAAAAGAGAAGGAGAGAGAGAAAGAACGAGATGAGAGAAAAGAGGAGAGAAAAAATTACCTTACCGAACGGTACCAACCCTTTTCTTCTCTCTCCTCTCTCTCTCTCTCCAAGACGCACCTACAGACTCAAGGCAAAAGTTGAAATTTTATTGATCAATGTGTTGAATGAACATGAGACCTTGTTACAATTTGGTTTAGCATTTTATGTAGAATTGGGCTCAAACATGAGTGTACACTAAAAAATTTTCCTAATTGATGATAACTAAAATTATTTTAAATTAAAAAAAATTAAGAAAATAGGGTGCAAAATTACTGTTTTGCCCCCTACCTAACAATTCAAGGAATTCCAAAACAGTCTTTGTTACTATCCTAGAACTTGTGTGATCTTCCTTAACTGATTTAGGGTTGTTCTGATGTCCCTTTGATCGAAAGATGATTATTCTCTTATAGGGCTTGGCATGACGATCGATTTGATACCCATTTCGAGCCACGACTCGTGTTTTTAAGCCTCAATCATGCGACTTGAAATTTGAATGAATCTTGAAAATTTCATATTGATAGCATGCTCGTTCCTTAATGTCTTGATGTTTTTCTGTAATTTCTTCATTGCAGTGCACTGAGCATGCCGTCACGATCGTGTGGCAACAAACGGGACGCGATTTGGAGTCCGAACGAAGATTTCGTAACTTTTGGGTTTTGGCTGGAATCTAGAATCCGACGGCAAAAACTTTTAGTCACTTCATCGCCTTCATGTGCGAAATCCAACCGTTCATCATGTATGGGGTTCAGAACAATAGTAGCCCCAAACTTACACACATGATGAAATTGGTCTCGCGTTGATCCGATGTGCGAGTGCCATGATTTGGCTGCTCGAGCTAGGCTTGTCGCTGCTGAATTTTCTGTACCTTTCTTCAAGAATCGACAACTTCTCTCTGGCTTTTCTCCCTGTTCGAACATCGTCATAGGGCGTACCACATATCAAAACACTCATCTTGACAAGACAAACACCCTCCATCAAGTTTAAGCATGATCCGACATCAAACGAGGGAGATATGGACATCGCAAGCCATTGTTTGTGACTGTGCTTTAATGGAGTTTAGTTGCAGGGTGGCCTCACGGGAATAGTATGTGACTGCTCCTGTTTCAATCTTTTGCTCATAACATCTTCCTGGAGTGCCTGTTTAAGATGAAATTTGACTCCTAAGGGTTTTCAACCGTGCCGGATCTAATTGCAGTGGTCTCACAGCAATTTGACACACTGAAAGTAGAGTTCCAGTTATAATTTCAGGGTGCTAAAGGCCAATTTTTCAGAAATTGTTTCTTTGTGTTCGGTGCCTTATACATGTCAGAATGCGACAAAACTTGGCAGGTGGCCTTTTGGAGTCCTTATGAAGATCTTGACCAGTTTGGGGGCTATTATGAGATTGTCGAGAATTCCACTATATGTCAAGCTTTATTGACTGACTTCCTCCTTATTCCACATCGGGGACCAAGGTGCTGAAAAATGTATGCAAACAATAGGGTGGCATGTCCCCATTGGAGTCACTTGTTGGTCGGGCCTAGATTTACCTCGCTCGAGCTCCCTCAGGGAGCCCGACTCAATGAACCCCATCTTGGACAACAACTTGACTCGCGCATGTATATGCGCCTCGCGTGCCATGTGTGAATATGTATTTTCAACAATGAGAGGATTTTAAAGCGATGAAGAGGTGCACTCGAGCACCTACCTCACCGCCGGTTGAGTTCATGGGATACACCCAAGGAATAGCCCTCTTAGATCAATGGCGAACGCCCTCCGGTTGTCCAGTAGTGCGGTTTGAATTTTGCCCCCTCTGAAATCAACACTTAACTCGAACTCTCACAAAAAGATTGCTAATAAAAAGTCCACTTATAATAAACTCCTCTTTAATGCACTTGTGGGTTAATGGTTCTAGTTTTGGGGGGTAGAGTGATAGGAAAAGTAGGCATTAAAGAGAAGAAAGAAAAAAAATAAGTGTAAGTTGATGAGAACTTGGTTTAGAGATAAGAAGAAGAAGATGATAATGAGATGAAAGATGTGAAAGGATGACCTGAAAATTGGGCAGCCTCCTGGTGTAACCTCTTCTAAGAGGTATTATCGAAGATAAAGGAATGTACCAGGCTCGAAGACTTGGTACCCGAAGGATTTGGAAAGTGGAGTTATGAGACTTAGCTCATAACTATGTCACTGGCCCAAAGAGCCCCCTAAAAGTGATCTAATGAGAGAATAAATGAGAGTGAAAGGAGATAGAAAATATCTCACAACTCGAACACTGTATAACCCAGTGGTTAGAGTAGTGTAAGGGTCAAAACTCTATGAAAAGATATCTCAGGATGATCCCAGCCCGAGTGATCAAGCGCAAGAGTATCAATGTCTCTTATGACTCAACAACACTATGTGAACTGATGGTTAGAGTAGTAGCCTGAGAGTTAGAACCTTATGGCACTATCTTAGAAAGACCTCGACTCTGGTGCTCGAGGCTGAGGGAAGCAGTAAGTAAAGAGAAGGAATAAAGAAATGATGAAATAAAAACAAAATTAAATGAGTAGATGAGAGATGAATATATGGGTTAGAGAGAGAGTTGGTTTAGAGTGAGAGAGAAATGAATTAAGGGGGATGAAAGAAGATGGACCTGCCTATGATACGAGTCCGGGTGTCTTGGGTTTAGGTTGGGGTGAGAGAAAGATGGACCTGCCTGTGGTGCAAGTCCGAGTGTCTTAGTGGGTAGGTTCGGGTGAGAGAGGTTGAGAGATGGTGAGAGGGGACGGACCCGCCTTAGGTGCTAGTCCATGACTCAAAGGGACGAGATAGGGTGAGAGAGGATGAGAGCGTGAAGAGAGATAGTTGGATCTGCCTAAGGTGCAGGTCCGAGCTTTGGGTGAGATGAGAGAGTGAGTGAAGAAGAGTGAATAAAGAGAGAGAGTTGGACCCGCTTATGATGCGGGTCCAAACTTTTGTGTGAGATAGAGGGGGAAGATAAGAGAAGAAGAGAGGGAGAGGAGTCGAGCTTGTCCTAAGTGCGGGCCTAAGGTTTTAGGTGTTAAAGAAAGAGGGAGTGGAAGAAGAGAACGAGAGAGAAAGAGGAAGAAAGAGAGAGAGGAGGGTGGCTCAGACTCACCCTAGGTCTGGGCAGAGAGAGAGTGGGGGGTGAGGCTCAAACCAGCCCTGGGTTCGAGCGAGAAGAGAGAGAGATGGGGAGGTTCGGACCCACCTTAGGCCCCAGCAGAGAGAGAGAGAGAGGTAGGCTCGAAGCCACCCTGAGTCCGAGCAGAGAGAGAGAGAAGAGAGAAAAAGATAAAGAAGAGGGAGACAAGAGAGAGAAAGAAAGAGAAGAAGAGATAGAAAAGAGAAGAGAGAGTGGACCCATAATGGGCTTGAACCTAGGTGCGCATTCATGGGTCCCTTTGCATGCCCTTGAGAGAGAGGTCTTGGTCGTTGTGGGTCAAGGCTAAGGTCTAAGGTTTAGGTGCATGGAAACTAAGGTGTATAGGCTAGGATGGTATGCATGGAGGGTTTAGGGTGTATAGATACTAAGATGTATTGGCGTAACTAAGGTGTATGAAATAAGGTAGGGAGTAGGAAAGCTAAGGTGTATGGGATGCTATGGTGTATGGAGTAGGATAGGGTGTAGGAAAGCTAAGATAGGTCATATGGAGTAGGATTGGGAGCTAGGAGTTTTAGGTTGTATGGGAGCTAGAGTGTATGGGATAGGATTGGGAGTTGGGAATCCTAGGGAAGTTGGAATTTCTCTTTCTAGGAATTGTTCTCTCTCCTCTCTCTCATTGAGTTTTGAGTTTGCAATCAAAGCAAAAGAATAAGCCTAAGCTCTTATAATTCTCAAGTTCTTCTCATTAATTCCCAAAACTCTCAAGAGTCTCATTCCAAATGACTACACTATGCTTATATAGAGTAACCCCAAAACATAGGTGGATACTTAAAAACCTTCAAAATTGTTGAAAATTATATATTTAATTAATAAAAATATTAATCCCGTTTTTAAAATTAATGATTAAAATACCCCTAAGCACTTTTCACTAAATGATAAAACCATCCCTCCATGAGGGGTCTTTTGTCATTGCTAGGCCTAGGGAGCTTTTTACGATGTTTACATTGGCAATTTGAGTAATCAAACGTCGTAGATTCGATGCTTGGATTTGTTATGCACGTTTTGATACATATTGATCGTCTTGGATCAGAGTTTTAAGGAATAACAAAAAAATCTAGCCAAGTCCATAAACTTGTGATTCTTTGACCATCGATTTGGCATGATCCGTGATGTTCTAAGACTTCATTTTAATCACAAACTGAGGAGGATACTTTCATGATCATTTTGTTATAAATTTTGTCCATGTTGGTCTCTGTTTGAGCACGTTCCAAATTTGAGACATCGTCGGAAAATGGGATTTCAATGAAAAAAAATGTGCGTTCTTCAACCTTAAAATTTGGAGTCATCCGGCCTCTGATCATACTAAAAAATTATATCAAATTGGAGCTCTTTGAAGCATGGTCGCAACGGATCCATACTTGTAACGATCCAACATCGAGATCTTGAGGTATAGCCTCTCAAATAATGAGATGTTCCTCTTTTTAAAATATGAATTTTCATGTTTCGAGCCCATCTTCTCTCTAACAATTCTATTGTTTTAGGTCACGCCATGATGCGTGCCATATGTCAAAACGAGCGTATCGTCGGGATCTAGCTTATGTCTGAATTTGAGCTTAATTGGACCTAAAATGAGCAAGTTATGAGCAGTTGAAATTCATCCCGAAATGATAAAACACAATTGTTATAAATAGAAATTGGTTCACCGTACTCTACCTCGATAATGTAAACCCACATTTTTTTAGTAAGTTAGGCTCAAAATGGTCCCAGAGGGTCTAAATTGAGCCGAAATTTAGTACCTGAGGGTTTTTCAATGTTCTGAATCCAATGGCAATAGTTTGACACTCTTTTAAAATCTAGAAAATATGGTTATAGTTATATGGTCCATTTTCAACATGAAAGGAACTAGATTTGCAAACCAAGATTCATCTTGATCGACTCAATACTTATCAGAACGTGACAAAGCTTTGAGAGTGTCCTTAGGACATCTAAAACTATCCTCTCATGCAATTTGAAGCCATTCTAGCACTTCTTCATAAGTCGCTAAATATCATGCTTATTTCTACAGTGTTCCTCTTGGTCTGGCGGCGTCTTGGGCACCGGCAGGACCAGGTTACTACCAACTCTCTCTTTATGCGTCCTGAGGATACAAATAGATAAAGAATTATGTATAACAACCCATAATCATGATGAATCAATGACACCGTCACCATCTACATTTTTTGCAAAAATAATACTTATAGTAGTGTTGACGAGGCCATCAGTGGTGTTTGTATCGAACAGTCCAGATTTGATCCCATGTTCTAATCGATGATTAACGAGGACAAATTTCAATAAATAGGGATCGAACCCCTCATTTTAAGCACCAAATTCTGAACAATATGCTCAAGCTCTATTGCCCTAAATTGGACCCTACCAAACCCCGCACTAACCCTAGACCTGAAGGTTCATACCTCAATCTAACATGCCCAAAACCTAGAACCTCATATTCTCAAACTCTCCAACTTCATCAACATACATTCGCCTCACTCATTGTACACTAAAGAACTCGGAGAAAGCCGTGTATCTATACTAATCCTACACTGGTTCCGACTCCGAGCTCTAGTCCTAGGGCCCAGCTTAAAGTACTATTGGGTGTATTTTTAAATCATAACATAAGATTAAATACACTTAGAGAAATCTGCAAATAAACCCAAGGGTGTGATGAAGAGAATGAATATTGAATGGACGTCAAGCCTATGCATCTAGGTAAACATTGAGTCACTATATGATACCAATAGATATGGTTCTTGAATATATTCGTAAGGCATGCTCAAAGCATAATAATGGGATATGGTGAATTAGGGACTCGCCAAATAAAGGCCATTATGTGCCTTAAGAGTCCTGGTCATTGGCCAATTCATCTACCTTAGCTAACGACCAATGATAACAAGGGCTATCAAGCCATCTAAATTTGAGGCAATCTCATACATCCCTGACGCCACTATATGCCTTTCCACATGATATTGAAAGAGTTTGGATATGGTGTGATATGCCTTCAAACCGATTGTGGTAATGACTGGTTACAAAAGACTATCCGACCATCTCAATTTGAGATAAACACTAGGACTAATATCTCCAAGGCCCTAATATGTCTTTCCACACAACATTTAAAGAGTTTGGATACGGTACGATATTTCTTTGAAACCATCATCTGTCAAAGAAAGGGTGTTTGACAACCCAATCATAGAAAAATCTCATCAAAGGATGTTGTATTTAGGTCTGTGTGTCCATGTATATATATTTAGTGAGGCCTCATATATCTCTAGTCCAAAAATCATATGAATTGGACATCATTTGGTGCATCATTTATAATTCATCGTCGGCCACGATATAGTTTGACTGATGACCTCAACCATGATATTTTGGGGATTGATTTGAAACTATATTTGAGGCATAATATTGTAGATATATTTTGTAACACATTTCTGGACCACTAGGTATGCCGCCATTTTTTTTACTTCATTTCATTTCCTTAAATTTTTAAAATCCTTTCGAATTCCCTTCCCATCTTATCAGAAAAAACCTTTTTTTCGAAACTTTTATCGTGAATTTTTGTTGTATTGGAAGTCAGCAATACCGGCAATCCGAGTGATGACGGTCTTGTGGCCAGTCTCTAGCTCGAATCATAATTCTACATGAACCATTCTCCACCAAAGCCCTTTTGACGAGTTTATGCCTGAAAATTAGGTGGAGGCCACAACTTTTGCCTGGAATTTTTTAGTATAAACAGTACGTAGTTTGGCCATGCTTAAGGGACTTGAGCCAAATAGTGTGAATACCCCTAGGTAGTACTTGAAAACCTGAATTGATTGGGCGAATTAGCCATCCGGAATATCAGTTTAAATCATTATCTTGATTAGAGAATCGGGCTAATTCTCCTGTGTAAGAATCGGCCCGTTAAAATAAAAAAATGGAAAAATAAGAACAGGAAAAATATAATTTGTGGGAACCAAGAGATCTAGCCATCTACATTGCTTAGCTACCTGACAAAGTCGCTCAGTTCCCTAATATAATTGGGTGATTCCATAGGAATAAGACTGATACTTAATTTTAGCAAGGTAATGAGTCCATCTGGACCAATTCTCTGTCCAGATTTATTATTCCCAATATGGACTGCCAGTTTTTAAAACACTAGCCCTAGGAGTTCACTGTTAGAAAAATGGAACTAACGTTTACAATGGGAAAAGTGAGTTTTGTATTGTTGACCCAGGACAACGAGGGATGCAACTAACATTTGCTTTGGCCGCTTAATTTAAGAGTAAAGATGATAATGCCATACCTTATTTAGAACTAGAAACTGGTAAAAGGGTTGCCAAACAAAAAAGGTAAGTTATGTGTTGATAAACCTAAACAAAGAGGGTAAAAATATTTTTCTGCTCAAGTCTCTTAGGGGCCGTTTGGGTACTTGGAAATCTATTACGTGACAATAGATTACAAGAAAATATGACATTTACATTGTTTGGGTACACTTTAATAATAAGGAAATGGAAAGACATTACCCGAGATTTCCCCAATAATCATGAAATCTATTACGCGCGATGAGGGGTGAAAAATCTAATACGAGGTTGATGGGTAATCTTGGGCAATCTTTCGTGTGTCACTTTGCCCTATACGTGCTTAAAAAAACATTTCACTCTCTGAAATATAGGCTATATTGTATAATTATTAAGGTAAGTAGAAAGTGAAAGTAAGGGGCATGAAAAGGGGAATCTGAATTGATTTGAACAGGAATACGAGGACAATTTTCTATTGCAATCATAATAACAATTTTCTACATCCCTCTATCCCCAATTTGGGTTGTAGCACTTATCTCACTCTCATATAAACAAAATTTAATAATTGGTAAGTGAAAGTAAGGGGAAATCTAAATTGATTTGAACAGTTGTAGAGGGTAATTTTCTACTGCAATCATAATAAAAAAATTTATACATCCCTCTATCCCAAATTTGGGTTGTAGCCTGAAATCAGTTCTCCCATAAAAACAAAAATAATAATTGGTAATCAATGAGAAATTACACAACACAATCATAATAAAAAATTTTACACAACACAATCCTCATAAGAGATTAGTAAAAGCTCAATTGAAATAAGATACCTCTTTACTCTCCTCCAATGCTTCAAAATTCTCTACTGCACTTGCCAAACCTTCTAGTTTACTAATCAAACTTCTTCTCATTTTTTAATTTGTACCATAAAGATTTTGATTTTGGTATCATAAATTTATTACTTATTTGAAATTATATATAGAGAGACTTTTGAAAGGTTTCTATAAAAAATAAATAAAAGTAAGGCTTATCACAATAAAATCATATTGTTCCAAGCATATTATTCCAATGATTTATTATGTTGAAACCAAAGTCTAATCATGTTAGCCAAACATAGCCATATTTTTCATATTTGAATGGTTATGCATTTCTCATATTTCTTCCAAACATAGCCAAACAATAGCAATGTATTTCCCAAGTTACATCTAAATACTATCCAAATAGTGACAATCTATTTGCAGGTAATGTATTACCCAGTAATGTATTACGCCCGTAATATATTTCACAGACTATATGTTTCCAAGTATCCAAACGACCCCTTAAGTAAAGAATGACATCAATAATACCCATTTTGTTCCAATGTTGGATCACATAACATGAGTTTAATGAGAAAAAAATATAAGCTTTTCATCTCAATATTACCCATTTTTGTTCCACTTGTTTCAAGCGTAATGGTGTAAATGTCCCTATTTATTATGTTTTAAAAATCTTGAACAAGAGATTTTAGCATGAAATGTATGTTTTGCATCAGAAGCTTGAACAACTAGGACTATTATCATCATTTGGTTGGGCTACTTAAATATTTTAAATTATAAAAATACCTTTACTTGTTTTGGATTTTCAATCCCAAACATAGCCAATTTGGTTATTTTTTTAATATTTTTTTTGAAAATATCGATTAAACGGTCAAACCACTTTACAAAATGGGTCAAATCACCATTTTAACACTAGGATGATTAGTTTTAAATTTCATTTAACTAAGGTACCTTTTTAAATAATATTTAACAAAATGACAAAATTGTCTATGTTTAGTAAACATGCAAGGGAATTTTGGTATTTTCTACTTAAGTTACTTGAGCCAACTGATGTGAATACTTTTGGCTATTAAAAAGTTAGAAAACACAGAACAAGGGTTTATAGTGGGAAAAAAATAAAGTGAACTCTGTCTTGCTAAGTTTGAGATCCATAAGTATTATTGTAATTGTTAGCTCCATGTTACTAATATTGAAAAACTAACATTAGTATCATCATTTGGTTCTAGCCACTTAAGTGGGCGAAATTATTGGAATGTCCTTGTTTGTTTAGGGTTTTTAATCTTGAATATGGAAAACTCACATACTTTTAACATATTTTTTGACGAAGTACCTTACTAAAATGCAATTTAAAAGTGGCCATTCTAATGTTAAATAATATGATTATATTGTCCAATATTTTAAAAAAATCAATGTTATTCTCACTTGATGTACCATGCAAGATACATGCCATTAGCAAATCGTGTTGGAAAATCACGAAGAATCTTAGCAACCCTCACAGCCCCCTATTGCTTATTATGAGATATTTTGTTTTAGAGAAATTGACACTCGTCCCCTTAAATTAAAGTTATTGTAAAAAATATTATTTGCAGAAATAAGGTTACAATACTATACACTATCCATCTTAGTTGGATAATGTAGATTTGGCGTCTCTTTTAAGATAGTATAATACGTGTCATATCTTTTAAGATAGTGCCCACTCTAAACCATCCAAAAAAAATGTAAGGTGTAGATGATTGCAACATTATTTCTACAAATAAGATGCAACTTATATAAACTTTTCCTAGTGTAAATATCTCCTCAGAATTTTGCTTTTAACATTTACACCTGTATTTTTTTCTAAAGAAATTTGTACAAATGACTTAGTACTAAGGTTTCAAACAAATTTGTTATTGTGATCTAAGGTCAAGCTTTTTCTACTATGACTTCGATCTATTATTATCAGAGGTTATATTTAGTCAAAATGACTGGGGCTCTATTTTGTCGAAATGACTTGGGCTTTTCAAGGTCTGAAGTTGTTTCGACAAGTCTTGACTTTAGATATAGAAAGTCTGCGGTTAACACTCATTTTTTTTGCAGTCAAGTGCCTTCAGAAATTGCATATCTGAAATCATCTTCGAGGCTTAACTTTGGATCTTCAAGATCTGAAGCTAAGAATTATTTTCTCACTTCAAATCTTTGAGGTCTGAAGTAGGGAATTTTGGACAAAAATATAATATAATATATATATATATATATATATAGATGTGAAAAACAAAAAATTGAGAGAAGTTTTCAAATTAAATTAGGACATGAACGTAAAGATATTTTTATTTTTTCTTTGTTAAGTGAATCAATTATGCTCCATTGTGCTCCATAAAATACTTCATTCCTTGTGAGAATAGGGTTTTAAAATTGCCGACCCAAATTGGAATCCCCAATCTGAATATGTTTTCGGAGGGACTGCTGCCCCTATTCCCTGCATATATTAGCTACCGAGTTGCTCCCGAAAGAACCAGCTGGCTCTATAACCAATCCGGTTGATTCTGTTAAAGAACCAGTTCCAGAGCCTTGTAGTTTTTCTTTTTATGTATTTTGAATTTATATTTGAACATTTTATTAGAATGGGGGTCTTTAAATTTTTTTTATTTCAAAATTGTATCTCAAAATTTTGTTTAGAAGAGGGGGGCCAGGCCCCCCATGTATTGACATCCTCTCCTTGGTGTATGACACACCACTTTTGAACTCCTATTGACTATTTTTATGGCCCCACCCTCCCCTCCAAAAAAAAAAAAAAATCTTCAATCCTCCAATGTGGGACCAAGAGCATGGGTACATCTTTAATCTTGTAAGAAATGGGACTAAATCAAAGACCCTTTAACCTTTTGTTTTTTTAAAAAAATTAAATAACATTGATTTAGTCTCCCATAGGTAGTTGATCTCTCTCTCTCATCGATTTACTCTCCTATGAATAGCTGATCTCTCTCTCTCAACTAATCTTTATGTGTTGTCGGAGACATCCATGTGAGTTTAATGAAATTATCAATTCTAGAATAACCCTACTAATTACCCAATGTGAGGGGAGTAATTTATTAATCACAACAACTTATAGCAATGATAATAATTTGAAATTTTGATATGAACCATCCATTATGTGGTCTTACTTGAAGAAATTCTAGAGAGAGATAGGAACTCTTTGATAAAATAATTGTGTACCACAACTCTTGTGGTAGTTCTTTCATTTTATATATAATGGTAGCGAAATGACCTTGTGAGAGCCTCCCACACTCATGTGTGCAAGACCCTAATGGATCACCATTAAATTTGGTATAGATCTCTATCAAGTCCCACATCCATGTGATAATTTTTCTAGATATTTGTGCCAAATCTAATGGTGCTCTTTTGGGGTCCTACACACATAGGTATTGGAGGGTCTCATAGGATCATTACTCATAATGGTAAAACAATAATCCAATATACAATTTCCTATCTTATTACATGCAATATATATATTCCTATCTTGTTATATTATCCTCTCAAAAGGGAAGATCAACATCTCTTCCATATCTTGTAATATGTATTTTGCTAGTTTGAATTTTGTTTCTATTACTCCCCCTCAAACTTGACTCAGGAAGCATTTAAAGCCCGAGTTTGAAACAAAGATCTCGAAAAACATCTCATGGCAAAGGCTTGGTGAAGATATCAGCTACTTGATTGTAAGAGAAAACAAAATGAGTGATAAGAAATCCAATAGCAACCTTTTCAAGTACCAAATGATAGTATAACTCAATGTGTTTTGTCCTAACATGCAAAATAGGATTAACTGTCATATAGAGAGCACTAATATTGTCACAAAAAATTATTAATGGTTGAGGAAGAGGTAATCTAATATCCCAAAAAATTGAAAAAAAAGCCATGTCAACTGTGCAGTAGTGGATGCTATAGAGCGATATTCTGCTTCAACATTGGAATGAGCCACAATCGACTGTTTCTTAGCACTCTAAGATATGCAGTTAGAATGTGCAAAAACTAGTGGTTGGACACCCAACCCAGTCTGCACCATAGAAGACATATAACTCAAGGGAACTAGCATATAAGTTTATTATACTACACGATTGTGTACCATTGAGATAACGAAAATTCCGCTTAACTACCTGAAAATGTGTAATTGTAGGAGCATGCATAAATTGACACACTGTATTAACACTATGAGAAAGGTCTAGCCATGTTATATTTATATATTAGAGGGCACCAACCATGTTATGATAAAAAGATGGATCAGGAAATAGATCAAAATTTCAATGAATATTGTTCTTCATCACCATTGGTGTTGAAATAGGTTTGGCATGATCAAGAAGATCCCAGACATATTTGCTTTGTGAGAGAAAACCCCACTTGAAAAATAAGATACCTCTATGCCAAAAAAGTAGTGAAGAGGTCCAAGATCTTTCACTACAAACTCCTTTCCAAGTTGTGAAATGAATCAATCTAAAAGATCTGAATTATTACCAATAACAATAATATCATTAACATAAAGAAGAAGAATAATAATACCTTGAGTAGTGCAATAAATAAATAGAGATAAATCAACTATGCTACAATAAAACCCAATGATAATAAATTGACACTAAATCTATCAAACAAGGGCCCGTGGTGCTCGCTTGAGACCATATAAAGCTCTTTGTAATTTGCAGATAAGGTTTGGATATTTTGAGCTCATAAATCCAATAGGTTGTTTCATAAATACAGGTTCCTTAAGAAAGCCATGCAAAAAAGCATTTTTCACATCAATTTGTTTGATAGGCCAGTGGCACACAGTAGCAATGATGAGCACAATCTGAATACTAGCAAGCTTAATAACATGACTAAATGTTTCAGATAAATCAATTCCAACAACCTGATTGTATCCTTTAGTAATTAATCTGACCTTAAGTCTCCCTAAACTACCATCAAACTTTAATTTAGTCGTATAAACCCAACGACAACCAACAATATTGATACATGGAAGACGAAGAACTAGCTTCCAAGTTGAGTTCACATGCAGGGCTTCAATTTTATCTTCCATCACATGATGCCAACCTAGATGACCCAATGCAAACTTAATGGTTTTAGGTTAAGAAGGAATAACTTAAAAAATAAGAACACTTGAGATTGTTGCCATAGATGAAAGACTTCAAGGTCTTCGAGTACTATCTTGATATCTAGTGACCATGTGATGACAAGAATGCTCAGAGACTAGTAAAGAATTAGATTGGTTGGTTTCTTCCGTAGCAACATTTTCATCATCATGATTTTGTGTTGCATCATCCTGGACATCTTGGATTGGTGTTGCAGTGGTGACATCTTCCTCTATAAGAAAAGTTGGAGAGCTATCAGTGGTGATGGGCAAAACAGGACTTGAGGGACCTGATACATCAAGTGCATCCCATGTGATGGTTTATGTGGAGAAGATGAATCAGAAGATGAAGGAGTATGTATATCAGGCTCATAACATTCTGATCATTCTGCATAGGTGGACAACTCCCCTTGAACCTGAGAATTATAAAAAAAAGAATTGGGGTTAGCATAATGCTATATATTTTCATCAAATATGACATGCCTAGAGATATAAACTCGCCCTATAGGTGGATGCAGACATCTATCACCCTTATGTTAAACACTGTAACCCAAAAATACACATGGAAGAGAACGAAGACAAAATTTATCTGCAGCATAGACTCGAAGGTACGAAAAACATCGATAACCAAAAACTCGAAGTGAAGAATAGTTTGGTATGTGGCCAAACAATAAAGACTATGGTGAATCCATTTGCAAATTGGTTGAGGGAATCTTGTTTATTATGAAGACTATGGTATTGAAAGCTTCAACCCATACAACTCTTTGGAAAAATAATTGTGCCCCACACAACTCTTGTGGTGATTATTTCATTGTATATATAATGCTAATACAATAGTGCAATATAAACTTTTATATCTTGCTACATGCAATATACACTTTCATATCTTGTTACATTCTCTTCTCAAAATGTAATAGCAACATTTTTTTCCTATCTTGGAATATGTATTTTACTATTTTGAATTTTATTTCTATTACTACTATAGCTATATTTTCTTAAAAATCTAATTTATGGGATAAATATCAATATCTTATCAATGTATTCTCAATAAACAATTGACATAAAACATGTTATTTTATAGATTCCTAAGTTTCTAATTTCTTAAATTTAACATGTCTCCATAGATAATTTGTTTCTATATATATATATCATCTCTCTCTACCAATAATTGAGAGAGAGAGAATCGGGTAGGATGTAAGCTTTGCCAAAGTTAGCGACTTTGGATAATAATAGTATTCTAATTATATATTAAAAAAGAGACATTCATCTAGATTTTTCTATTTCCTTTAAAACCAAAAAGTTACAAGCCATTATTTAAAAATTGAAATAGAATATGCCAATTATAAAAAATCAATTTATCTCTTATCACATTACAAACAACATCAAATACAAAGAGATTGATATCATAAGAGTGGAGAACTTAGACCCACCTTAAAACCAGCATTTTCTCCTTCATCACCTTTCGAGAGAGAAAGAGAAAAGCCGCATGTAATAAGGCTCGAAGCACAGCTAGAATGTTGATCAATAGATATTCAAACAAGAAATGACTTCTCATTGTTCACTTATTTTTATAAGATAATAAAAATTCATCATGCATTACCCCCATTTTTCTTGAAAATCCAAATAATATTATTTCATAATAATTTTTACAGAAAAGTACGTATTTTATATTTATCAATATTACGAAAATACCTTCAAGTTTTCTTTATTACACTTATATCCGTTTTTTGCCATTGTAACGATTTTTTTTTAAAAAGACAGTTTTGCCTATTTTCGGTTTTTTCAAAAACCGAAATGGGATTGAATTCGATTTTTGAAAAACCAAATTTCTCTTCCTCTCTTACCTTTGACGTTCCCCCTCTCTCTCTATCTCTCAGCTTTCTCTCTCCTCTCTTATTTCTATATATCTAAATTTTTTACCCCTCTCTCTCTATTGTGAAATCATTGCCTTTAGCTATCCCAAGGCCTATTTTTTTGAGCGAGAAAGCAACCGTTGGGATTTATTTAGTAATGTGTAACATCTATCCATGTACAAAATTGATAAAAAAAACAATAACAAAAGAGAATGGGTGTAGTTTCTATAAGGTTGCAATCTTAAACAATCCAATTAAGGTGTACCTCCAAATTGTATCAATAACATGTAATTTTGGTGAAATAGGTTATTAAGATTATTTCAAAATCTATTTTCATATCTAATTTTAAAATTTTACATTAAAAAAATGTTTAAAATCGAGTGGATCTATAAACTTATGAAAATATTGAAAATGGACAGTCTAGATAATGTATTACAAGACGTATTATTTTTTAAACTCAAAATCTATTTTTTTTTACCATATTTATATATCTCGATATCGAGATGACCAATTAGAAGTTTTTTTAATTTTAAAACAACAATTTTCAATGGATTTATGAGGTTTCTATGTAATTCTACATTTTAAGGTTGCAACCTTATATAAACTTTTTCCCAAGAGAATTGATCCAAGCTTTTGCATAATCTCAACACGACAGTACGGGTGGAACTGATCATTCAAGTGGATTTACCATATTTCTCGATGTAGTTTCTCTTTGCACACTCTCCTATGGTCTTATCAGTCCTAATGAAATATGACACAATAGAAGCTGCTGACATGATTGGTGCTTGTGCCATATAGTTGAGATAGCCTTTAACGCGCATACCAACCAAAGCTGGGATTGCACTTGCTACATAGGCAATGGAAGCTGCCTTGAACCGAGCACGAACTCCTTCTGTTCATCGCTTCGAATTCAAGGCTCTTTGCTATGCAAATGTTCAAGGCTCTATCTCTCTCTCTTCAAAAGAGGCAACCCATTCAACGACAACTAAAACTGTGCCAACAGGGCTTCAGATCCATTCCATCCACCATCTAGATCTCAGATGCATGAACTCGACTGAGTTGTAGGCAGAGAGAGAAAGAGGGGTAAAAGAATTTATATAGATAGTAACGAGAGGGGAGAGAGAAAAAGTCGAGAGATAGAGCGAGAGCGAGAACGTCAAATTTTATTTTTGTGAAAGAGGTAAAAGAGAGAGGAAGAGATATTTAGTATATCAAAATCGAATTCAGTCTAATTTTGGTTTTTTTTAAAAAAATTGTTACAATGGTGAAAAAATGGATGTAAGTCGAAAATTTAAAGATATTTTCGTAGTAGTGGTAACTATGACAAGAGATCATTGACGATTGATACAAGGTGATCACAATTTCTAACAATCGTTTGATATGAAATTTGATAATTTGGATGTATCACAAAGTTAAATAAAATTTCTTTTAAAGTTTGAGCTTGATCAATAGAAGAATTGTAGCCATCCAATTTCACATTTAATGGTTTAGCCGATATTAATGTCACCACCTTATATCAAAAGTAAAAAGTCTCATTCTATATTTTATCATACAACAAATAAAGACATAATTTTTCCTATTTTAAATAAATTTTTTATATATTTTTAAAATCAGATACGTCAGATCTTATTGAGATTGTTGATCCTCTAATCGAGATTAATTTTTATGATGGCCGATTCGGGTCAACCGATCCGTTCTTTCAAACATGGCTTTAGATTCGAGAATAAATTCTCCCGTTCCACTGTCCGTACAAGGGTATCACACAGGCGGAACGAAAGCTACGTGTCGAAGAGGGAAGGGTTTGAAAGAGGAAATACTATAAATAATGAAAGAGCAGGAGTTTCTGATTCAATTGGCCGTTCAAACTGAGCGGGCTTTAGGGGAAGAGAGAAACCCTAGTTTTCCGTTTCATTTCTTCCCTCTCTCCTGCGGAAGCTGCAACTCAGTATAGGCTCCAGGAGTAGGAGACAGCGGCTGCTATGAACAACCACTTTGATACCAGATATGGAGACCCTAACTCCTACCGTGAAAGGAGAAGGTACGCCAAAATCCCCACTTTTCCTTTCCTTTTTTTTCTCTCTCTCTCTAACGATTTTCTCATCAATGGCGCCAATACAATTCCTATACGACTTAGAAAACACATATTTATCCTTCTCTTCTTTTCACTTCTTCTCATTCTTTCTCCTCACGCTCCTTTTGTGATGGTTTTGTTCATTCGTTAGGGTTTTTCTGTTTTGCCATTACGGCTGAAAGTGAGTTTTGGAAGAGTTAGGTGAAATTCATGGTGTAATGTATGTCAGTTTTGGGTCAGGGGCCTTCTGGTGCTTCCAATATGGGTTGTTGAATTGTGCGTGGTTTCCATGTTTCTTGTGGCACACCATTTGAAGGAATAGACTATAGACCCTTCTATTTTTTTTTCTTTCTGGATTTTCTAAGCATCAATTCCATTTAGTGGGAACTTCTGATGAATTGCACCTCATAGTTTGGGGGGACTTTTCACACTTCCATCGCGGTTATTGACACTGAATCGTGACTGGATTGTTTAGTTACTTTTCCTTCTCCCACCTCTCTGTCGTTTCTTGTTCTGCTGTACGTCCCTGGTTGGAATCTTTTGTTGGTCTCTCGCTCCAAATTCTGACTGAAATACTAGGTTATACTGTATGTGATTCAATGTATGGTTACTCTCTTTATCTCTCCAAATTATCCTGGAAATATATAGTTATACTCTCCTCCCCTCTCTCTCTCTCTATCTATTGCATTATGAAATGTTTGAATTACTTTACAATGCAGTGACATAATGGGGCCGCCCCTTGGTGCCCCAATCAGCATGGCCGGAGGTGCTTTCCCCGGTGGGATCCTTGGCCCTCGTGGATCCCCTGTCATCCCTGCAGCCCAGTCCCACGCTGGGGTAGACCCTGCTCCCTTTAGAGGCGGCAGCACGGTCAGTGGGCCTGCAAGGGGTGGCTTTAATGGAATGTCAACCTTACCCTCTAGCATCGGGCGAGGGCGCGAAGGCCCACCACCACATGGAAGAGGCCGAGGATTCGATGGAGTTCGTGGGGGGCGGGGTGATCGTGGCGGTCGACGAGGGGGATTAGGTGGTGGTGGGGTCCGCAATGGAAGAGGGAGGGAGCATGACATGGATGGCGGGAGAGGAGGGTTTAGTGGGGCTCGCTCTGGTGGTAGGGGTCACGAAGGGGGTCGAGGGGGACGTCGGGATTTTGATGCTGGTCGAGGACGAGGAGGAGGCAGAGGTTTTGACAGGGGTCGTGGGGGTAGGGGGAGAGGCTACGGTGCTGGGTCCAAGAGTGAATTGGATAGCATTGAACTTCCTCCTGAGGATTTCGGGGAGTTGATACCCTTTGAGAAGAACTTCTATGTAGAGAACCCAGCCGTGCAAGTGATGTCGGAACAAGATGTTGTGCTCTATCGTAAGAGTCGTGATATAACAGTTGAGGGTCGGGATGTTCCAAAGCCTATCCGTTATTTTCATGAGGCCAACTTTCCGGGTAATTTTTTTGTGTAACTTGGGTTATCTCATCATCTTTATAGTATGCATGTCATGTGTTATAATTTTCTTACTTTGGAATCCATTCTTCATATATCTTTGTCCTTGTCTTTATATGTTTTTGTTGATGGTGGCCACTATATTAAGCTATTCCAAATTTTATCTTAAATATGTAACTTGTAGTTTTATATATGCAAATTAAAGGGTGCATTTTTCTCAATTTTTTGTTATTTATTTATTTTTATCACTTAGAACTTATGGTGAAGTTCTATAGTTATGGTGAAGTTTTGTAGTTCCTTCGAAGTTATGGATATTCTTGTTGAATATTTTTTGTTGCCAGCTGCCACTGTGTATCATGTTATCGTACTTGTTCTTTATAAAAAATATAGGATATTTTATTTTAATGTTTATCAGTGCAAACTTTTGTTATAATTGTCATATGCATATAAGTTGTTTTTGGGTGCGGTTTGTATAGAGCGGAGGCTCTAAACAATCAAAGAAAGTGCACCTTCAAATAGTATCTAAAAATGTGGTTTCAATACTGGAAATCTTTGTGAGACCTTTAAAATTTATTTCATCTTTAATTATAAAATTTGAAGCGTCAAAAATAGTGTAGATCAAGCAGATCTATGAAAACTTGAAAATCTTGAAAATTGACAGTCGAATGTTGTAGTTTTTTTTATTCCTTGTTTCCTTCTTTCTTTTACTATGTACCTCCCCCTCTGTCTCCCTCTTCTCTTACTACTTTTGTTTGTCTGAGCACCCAACTTGTGGGAGTGCCGTCTTTAGATTATAGCCTAATGTATTATTTGTATTTATTTACAAAGTTAACCTTTCGCAAAAAAAAAAAAAAAGCGTTAGAAGATGCACTAATGCATTACAAGATGCACTATTTCCAAAACTTGAAATTCTTTTTTTCTCATGTCCATGCATCTTGATGTCGAGATGATCAATTTGAGGATATTTGGGCATCACAACGACCTCTTCTAGTGAAATTTTTGGGGTGGGCTCTAATTTGATTGTTTAGATCCTCGGCTCTATGTAAACCATTTTCCTTTTTATTTCACTAGTCAAAAAAATGAGAAAATGGCTTAATTTTTATCTGGATTATTTATGGTGAAATGGATTGATAAATTTTGAATATTAGTTTCATAGCAATCTACTACGGATTGAACTAGTTGGGATAGGAACCTAGACCAAAACTGGTCCATGAAAACCCATTTTCATTAGAAAACTGAATATAAATGTTGAGTTGGGTTAAACTGGATGTTGAATAGGTTAACTGGCTTGTTCAACTAGAAAACCTGCCCAATGATCCTTTTTCATATTCTCTTACTTCATTTTTCATATTGTTTTCTTGATTTATATTTATTAATGCAGTTCAAATTGTTGACCATTGAAATGGATTGGATTGACCCACTTTCCACTTTGACTTTTGGTCTAGCTATTTGAAACATTGTTTGTTAATAAAGTATAGTGGCCAGTGTTTCAAAAAGCGCTAAGCAGTAGGGGGGTCCAGGCCACCCAGCGCCTAGGCAGGTGCCCAGAAACTGGGCGGCCCAGTAGAAATATTTTTTTTTGTCTCTCTCTATAAAATAGCCTCTTATGTGTTTTAGGTTTCAAATGAACCTAAAATCTACAATTTTGCCTATTTAGTATTAAAAAAATGACCCAAAAATACCCTCAAGGAGCTACATTTCTGCCCATGGGTGGGGTGCACGCCATGGACGGCCACCTAGGCGGGTTCAGGTAGGCGCCCAGGGATATCCGCCTAGGCGTTGGGTGGTCCGCTTTTTGAAACAGTGATAGTGGCCTAGCATCCCTATGTCTCAATACTTATGTTTATTGAGCAGTACCCTATTGAAAGGACGAAAAGCTAATAATAATAAAAAAATGCTAGGCACATGTTTGGAAGTACGAGCATAATGACCATTGTCACCATTCTCACAATATCGAGAAATGATCTGACCTACTTACATAGCCATCACATGTTCTACCTGTCCCAAGATCAAGTGAAGCACTTCATACGTCAAGTACATGGGATTTCTGAGAAAAATAAAGAAGTGACTTAGCCTAATCCTCACATGGTCCACCGAGATAATAGATCGTCTGAAGCTATGTTTTATATCTCGTACTGCCTTGCAAATCATGGTTATGCATAAACTTGTTTTGGTTATGAGTACCCTATAAATATATCAATTTTTGGTACTTGTATGAAAGTGTTTAGGGGAATTTCCAATATACTCTTACCAATGTAATGAAGTGAAATTCATATCACCTATATAATAGACAGTAGACACATCCCAAATACGTAAAACAGATTCAATCCTGTATTAGACAAACACACTAGGGTAATTAGAAATACATCCTCATATCCATAGGGGTGTCGAAATATATAGTCATTGATTTCTCGAAAAAGGAAAGTGTCCTGAACGATATTATCTCACCTTGACGAAAACTGTTATCTGTTGCATGATGCTTGCTGTAGCTCTTCTATGAATTGGACTGTGTATTTGTAACTGTACATGGATTAATTTTTCTTTTAAGACTTCATGTATGAGCAAAAATGAGAGTTTTTCTTTGTGGTAAGACTATTTGAAATTTGAATTGTAATAAGTACTGTGGTAATTTACAAATGAATTTGACAATCAATCAGCAACATTATTTCCATTATTGTACAAGTGAACATTAACCAACTGTTTGGGAAACTAAGAATCGGTTAGAATGACACACACATGCTTGAGCGTAGAGCATGTGTGTGTGTGTGCGTTCGGCTTGGGTGCCCGGATGTGCGTGTCTTTATATATTTTTATATAAGGTTGCAACCTTAAAATGGAGAATTAAGGTGTATCTTAAAAATCCATCGGAAAAAGTTGTGTTAACATTGGAAAACCCTCTAATTGATCATCTTGACATTGAGATCTGTGTTAGAATACCCCCCTTCCTTCTTCATCATGGGTCAAAATTACCCAAAAATGCCCCCCAAAAAATTAGTATTTTTTCGCCATTTTTATGGTGGATCCAAGGCGTCCGACTAGCTTGCCTGGGCGGGCTCCTAGGAAGTTCTATCCAGAAAGGCCAGCCCATACCTAATTGTGGCTGTCTATGGCCTCTTGGGTGCTTAGGCGGTCGGTTAGGATTTGGGCGGGTCGTTTTTTGTAACCTTCGGCTTTGGAATCTTGTCATGCGCTCCAGGGAAGGGAATCTCACTCAATGGTTTTAACTTTTGGATCTCGATCCCTAATTCGATCCTTCCTATTAGGGATTGAGATCCTAAGCTACAAGGGATCCAAATTCTCTTGCATTGTAGTATGGTATGTTCTTGTAGTGTGATATAGTATAGTGGTATTATATACCATAGTTACCGAAATCTCTCCACCGACCTTGTGTTTCCGGTTCGAAAACCTTATTTCGAGTTTTTGTTAAGAAATCTCCACAGAAGCCGTTCTCAGAACCAAGGAAACTCGATTCCTTAATTTCAGAATCTCGATTCGACACATCTTTAGGAACCATTTTTCGGAACCATGGAAACTCGATTCTTTAGTTTCAGAATCTCGATTCAGCACATCTTTAGAAACCATTTATTGAAACCAAGGAAACTCGATTCCTTAATTTCGGAATCTCGATCCAACACATCTATAGAAACTTGAACCCATTAATTGTTGGTAGATGTTCTCAAATATATCGAATCTGGATTCCAACGAGGATTAAATCTTGATTCCACGTCAATTGGAGTAGAAATCTTTCTTCAAATGCTTCTAGTGGTTGCAGGGTTTCATTATTTTACTTGTGCCACCCTAGATGGCTTTTACTTTAAATTTAAAATATAACTGGTAAATACAACACATACAATTAAAAGTAAAATCATGACGTAGACATAATCCTATTTTATCTTTATAATAATGAAGTCAAAATCACAATTTAGAAATGCTTTTCTTTTGTATATAATGATTGTAAGTTCAATAGTCAACATAATCACTTTAAAATTTTGGAAACCTTCTAATAAGAGACATTCAATATAGGTTTGTAAAGTTGATGAGGCTCAAGATGTGCTTGTGGCTTCCTTTTCCATAAAAATGAAATCTCGATTCCTGGTAGGGGTCGTCAAACGCATTTCATAGTCCATATTATTGTAAATCTTGATCTCGAACAGGCATGGATCTATGATCCATATACTTCAAAAACTTGATTCCAAATATGTTAGAATCACAATTCGAAACAACAACATATCTCTGTTCCACATATGTCAGAAACTCGATTTCATAGATGTCGGAAACTCGATTCCGCATATTAATAAATCTTGACTCCTAGAGTGTCAATTCGGGGGGAATGGGAATCTCTATTCCAAGGAGGCTGGAATCTCGATTCCATATGTGGATGAAACTTAGATCTATTTCGGTCGAAACACGATTATCAAAAGCTACGAATCTCGTTCCTAGCGATTCCTATTGTACGGACAACGATTCCTAAGACATGAATCTTCTAGTCGGTCGCGAGTCCGGTTCCTAAAACGATTCAGGTTCTTAGGCATTTCCAACAGCTATGCTATATACTATATAGTTTAGTATATATTGTATATATGTTGTAAACTTAAATGTAATAGCATTTAATATAGAATGGTAGAATATAATATATAGCACAATATTGCAGTACAGTATGGAGGTATATATTATATAGCAATGTGGTCTAGGTACTATACTATCGTACTAGCCTTAGATTTTCAACCTGGAGATTGGTCTCATATAATTATCATTTGACCCCAATTAAGTTTGGATTGAGCTCACCAACATATTGGGATCGAGATCCCTAGATTTTAGGGTGTACAGATTGTTGTCCCTACCATAGGCTGCTTCTTGCGTCTCACAATCCTAAGGTCCTTGTCGTATACCTGATCCGATTCGATCCCTAACCTGGTTACTATGGTCATCCATCATCTGTCCCTATGATGGATGATATAGATTAACCATATCCATATGAATGTATATCATTGGGAAGTACAGTTAATTTTCATTGTCCATCACTGGGAAACAAGGGTGGTTGCCCCCATGCCGTGCAATATGCAACACTGCTGGTTATGGAGAATACTTTTCCTTTATTAGGAATCTAGGATCGTTTAGATTGACCATAATCAGTGTGATGCAGAGAGATTGTCTTACAATTTCCCAATGTGGCAGGGCCTATGTTTGAGTGTCTTCTTATTATCCATATCTGATTTACTTTTGCAAATTACACTCACCTATCTATTATGCAGGGATAGCTTAAGCTGTATCCGCATTAGATATTTTAGAAATATATGTAGAAGCCGTAGTGAGTTTTGATGTTTGAGTTTGCATAGTGGACATTGAAATTGGTGTTTTACTATTGTTCAAATAAAGTGCTACCATTGCTTTGCTTGCATTATTATTTCTTTTCTTCTGTGTTCTTTTGGGAAAATCTTTGTTTTGGTTGTGAGGGTTTTTGCATTGTTTTCCAATCTATAGTTTTTATTTGACCAATCCATAGTTTTCTGGTTTTGCATGTTACTTCAATCAGTCATTATTTGTCATATAAGCAATTGCCTTGCTTTGTTTCAAATTTTTGCATTGTTTTCATTTGTTTATTTTAATGTGGAAATTGGGTTCTGTTTCCAGATTACTGCCTTCAAGTGATCACAAAATGTGGTTTTGTACAACCTACTCC
The DNA here is from genome assembly GCF_000471905.2 of Amborella trichopoda. The sequence continues at coordinate 8,256,676 of NW_006498549.1, read as the reverse complement.
TATCCAATCTCAAGGATGGCCAATGGCTTTGAAGGGTAGGGATTTAATTGGTATTGCTGAAACTGGTTCAGGGAAAACGCTGGCCTATCTTTTACCGGCCTTGGTACATGTGAATGCACAACCTCGTCTTGGTGAGTATTTCTATCATAACAAATTTTGTGATAAGGATGAATTCCTTTATAATTGCTGATTGATAATTGTTTGGTATTTATTATTTTATGACTTGGAAAACGTTTCTTAATTTCAGCTCGTGGTGAAGGTCCTATTGTCTTGGTCCTAGCACCTACTAGGGAATTGGCTGTTCAGATTCAGCAAGAAGCTGAAAAATTTGCGTCACATTCCAATGTTAGAATTACGTGCATATATGGTGGTGCCCCTAAGGGACCCCAAATTCGAGATCTTCAAAAAGGTGTGGTTGTTTATTGATAAATGACTTCTATACATCGTGGCCGTCTGTGGATTTATTTTATTTCAAATGTTTGCAATTTGAATAATTTTGCTGTCTAGACTTACATATTTGAATTGACCTCTCAAACTATGCAATTTGTAGGGGTTCAGATTGTCATTGCAACACCTGGTCGACTAATTGATATGCTAGAAGCTCATCACACAAACTTGCGAAGAGTTACGTACCTTGTTTTGGATGAGGCAGACCGTATGTTGGATATGGGATTTGAACCTCAGATTAGAAAAATTGTTGCTCAGGTTGGATGTACATTTCCTTAATTTTCTTTTTCAATCAATTTTTTTTTTAAATTTAACACATATTAGTATAAACTTGTTTATTATTGTTTACTATTATTATTTCTTATATTATTAGTAATGCTGCATTATTATTTTTGGAAAATGTGTAGGCATAAAAGAAAGTTCCTACATGCATTCAGTGATTCACATGCATATTATGTATGGGGATGGGTATAAGTGTCCTTGGAAGTTTTTGGTAGTTCTTTACTTTGTTCTGACATTTGCAATATGGATTTAGTGAGATCTTAGAACCAACTTTCTTGGGATTTTCAAGAATTAGTGATATTGGTTTCTTCAAAATGCATTTACTGTAATACTTGCTTGATCTCAAGAGTTTTTAGTCTTCTAATATAAATCATATAACTGGATTTAACATAAATATTTAGTCGTAATTGTTCATTTTGAGCCTTTTACTGCTGAGACCTGGCGGGCTACATGGCTGTCAACATAGACACGGAATGGGTTGCTGATTGCGAGTGGGGGTGCTTTGAGGATACAATCCCTAAGAGTTTCAATCTTGATAACAGTTTTGGTTTTCAATTGGGGATCAAATGATTTGAACCCATTGAATCAAATTCAAGTAGATTCTCTGTAATCATCAATAGATGCATAAATTAAAACATTTAAAAAATGAACATTAGGGGAAAAAAAAAACATGATTAACCTTTTTTGAGGTAGGTTAGTTTGCTTTCCAAATGTGCAATAAAGATTATATGTATTTAGAAAAGTCTGTATTTTTGTGGAGAAATAAGTGAAGCACATTATCTAATATAATATTCTACTATAGTGTATATTAGGAACAATGATTTTTTTGATAATGTTAACATTTGTATTGCTGAGAAAGGGAATTGCAGTATATTGTCTCTCCGGGAGAGCCCTCTAGACGGGACGTCCGGTAAAAAGAAGATAGAAAACCCCTGTACAGTAATAGGATTTTCCCCCTAAGTGCGGTTTACAATAAGAGGCTAGGATAGGGCTTATAAAATTGCCCCCCCCCACCTTCAGATGTACAATGACAAGGAAAAATAAAAAGGCCCAAAAAATTAAAAGGGGGTTCACTGGTCCAAAGAAAAAAAGAAGGTGGACCCAGTTTGAACTGCCTTGCCCTGTCTTCTAGCACCCTCCTTTGTCAGCCAATCTGCGAAGTCGCTAGACGTCCGCTAGGTATACTGCCATGAGACGTCCATAGTCTTGCAAATTTGTTGAACCTCGTCAAAAACTTGGATCAAGTACCATGGAGGATCACATGTCCTACTAGCCCATGAGATGACATTCTTGGAATCACCTTCCACTATCAAGCTAGAGCCCCAGGAGGAGTTGAATTTTTTTAGAACAAGGAGGAGGGCTAAGGCTTCTGCATAGTGAGAGTACTTGATGCCGAGGTAATCGGAGAAGGTGAGGAGAATATTGCTTTCAAAGTTTCTGAAAACCCCTCCTACTCCCAAGGAGCACCCATTAAAATTGAGTTTGATGCTACCTTGGTTCGGTGGTAACTAGAGACTTGGCCTAGCTGCCCCTGCTGGTTGGTGATGAAGGATATTTCCCCATTGGGAAAGGAAGAAGGATCTTGGAATTCCTGCGAAGAACTTCATGTTGGATGCCCAAAAGGTCACTAGGGTGGTTACCTATTGAAAAATGGCCGGAATTGAAAGCTTCGTCCCTCGAAAACTTCTGGAGTTTATTTCCATCCATATTAGCCTAATGGTAGCAGCTAAGGTCGCTTTCCACAGGATTCTACTTGCCTTTGGCCAGCTTGATTCAAAATTGAAGGTAAGGAGGGCTTTTACCGAGGGTGGGGTAACCCATTGTAAGCCAAAGAGTTGTGAAACCCGGCCCCATAAGTCTGAAGAGAAGGCACAAAGTAGGAACAAATGGGAGTTTGTTTCCTCCTTGCATTCAAACAAAACGCACCTATTCGAAATGGGCACCCCTCTTCTTTGTAATTGATCAACTGTGAGAGCTTTTTGTGAGAAGGCGAGCCAATTGAAGGCTTGTACTTTGGGTGGTGCAATAGTGGACCAAATTCTAGAGAAGTGTTCGGATGGGGAGGGGAAGGAGGAAAGGTTTTTGCAGAGTGAAGCCATTGAGAATTTGCTCGAGGGGGTTAAGGTCCAAATGATTTCATCTCTTCCTTGAGAAATGAAGAAGAGATTGTGCAGGGAGTTCAATAGTCGCTGGAAATCTGCCTACTCGACTTCGTTTAGGCTCCTTCTAAAGGAAGGATTCCAAACTCTGTGACCTCCCAAGGTGCTGAGTTCCTGGGCCACAGAAGAATCTTGGTTTCGTGCCAGAGAGAAGAGAGTTGGGAAGGCCTCACGAAGAGGGGAAGTCCCTACCATATATCTTGCCAAAATTTAACTGTTGACTCTTCTCTCGGGTGGAACCTAATGTGTCTCTTGAAAGAGGACAGGACTGTTAAAAGCGACTTCCAGGCCCTGAGGTCTTATGGACTTGGCCTTTTCCAGGGAGCCAATTTGCAGATGGAATCGTATACTTGTGTTTTAAGACCTGCGCCCAAAGGGCATTTGGCTGAGTTGCTAAGCGCCACCACCACTTCCCAAGCAAGGTTGCATTGTGCTTGCGCTGTACCTTTATCCTTAGACCTCCCTGCACTTTTGGTTGGCAAACCTTGTTCCGAGCAACGAGGTGGTTTCTCCTCGTCTTCCTGCATAAACCAAAGGAAATTCCTCACGAGTATTCAGGCGGTTTGCCACCTGAGCAGGCATATGGTAAAGGGACATGAGGTAGATTGGGGAGTTCGCTATGGTAGCTTTTATCAAGGTAGTTCTTCCTGCAAAGGAAAGGTATCTACCCTTCCACCTCGCCAATCGTCGATTGACCTTGTCCAATATTGGGGACCAGAGCTGCTTTCTTGGCTTACCAACACCCAAGGGATGGCTCAGGTAGGTTGTAGGCAGGTTTTGGACTTTACATTCACAATTTGGAATGAGGTCCCTAATCTCAACAAGTGACAAAGCCACCCCCAGCATACAAGATGTTTCCACATTAATCTTGAACCGAGTAGCTGATTGGAAACAGCTAAGGAAAGTTTTTAGATTTTTTATCTCAATAGCAGTAGCTTCTAGGAAGACTAAAGTGTCGTTCGCGTACTGTAGGTGAGTGATAGTGGGCCCCTGTCTACTAGTTTTGAAACCTGTAATAAGGCCTGCTTGGTAGACCCGAGCAATGGAACGGCTAAAGACTTCAGCCGCTATGTCGAAAAGGAAGGGGGAAAGGGGGTCTCCTTGTCTGAGACCCCTAGAAGAGGGGAAGTAGCCTACAGGGGTTCCATTGTTGAGGGTGTAGAAGTGAGGGTTCGAATAGCAGCCTCCTCATCCATTTCCTCCATCTCTCCCCAAAACCCATTCTGGCCATAGTCGCGTCCAAGACTGACCAATCCACATGGTCATATGTCATCTCCCAGTCAATTTTGAAGATGAGACCTGATTGTTTGGAAATGTGTCTCGAATGGACGCATTCGTGGGCCACAAGGCCCCATCTAGAATTTGTCTACCTTTCTTAAAGGCGGATTGTGAGTTAGAGATGATGGAAGGCAAAACATGTTGCAGTCTAGACGCTAAAACCTTTGCCAGGATCTTGTAGGAGGAGTTGAGGAGATTGATAGGCCAAAAGTCTTTAATTTCCTCAACTCCTTTTTTGGGCACCAGGGCTAGGAAAGTGGCATTCATGGCTTTATTTAAAATGCCCCTATGGAAGAATTTATATTAGGGACAATGTTGCCACAACGATGCTTACAGTTTTATATGTGAAACATAAATGCTTAGTTAGGTTGGGATGGGGACTAGGAGCAATTTTAGGGATTGTTAGTTGGAAATCACGAAATACTAGGTGATCCCCATGTATTTTTTTGAAAGTGTTAAACTCTTGTTTAAATATAAAGAGTAATTACATAGGAGCGAAGAGGAAACCCACAGGCTGGGCCTCTCGCCAAAGGAATAGGCTTATCCAGGAAGGTTGCCCTTTGCAAAAAATGGGTAAGAGCAAGCACAAAAACCTGGACAAAAGAAAAAGGATAATAAAGATGCAAAAAGGTCATGGCACGCCAGGTCTTAAAAAGCTGGAGTGCGCTCTGTCTTTAGCCCGTTGATCCCCCAGGGTGTTGGATTCCCTCTAGATATGCCTCCATAAGATGGCCATATCCCTGCAAATGTGGGTAGTCTCGTAAGCCAGAGGCCAAATGTTTTGAGCAACTCCTTCGATGATCAGCAGGTGACCCCAATAGGGGTCGAAAAGCTTAGTCCAAAAGGGAGGACCATCGGCTTAGCTAGCTGTGAGACGGCGTGACCAATGTTCTTGGATAAAGAAGCGACAATGTTGCCGAGGTGGTCGTGGAAGACACCACCCACCCCTGCCAAACTAGGGTTATCGAGAGAACACCCGTGGAAGTTAAGTTTGGTTAGGCCCACAGGAGAGGGGAGGGGGGGGGGGGGGGACCAAAAGCTGGATCTAGAGGTTCGAGCGGTGCTGGAGAAGGGTTTGCCACTGGTGTAGGAAAGTCACGGATGAGGTTCCTTTGTAGACCTTGTGATTTGTAGCCCAAAAGTTGATTGTTGTGGTTATCTTGTGAAAGAGGGCCAAAACTTTGCTTTTGACTCCTCAGAAAATCCTCGGAGTTCCTCTCAGTCTAGATTACCCAAATTGGGTTGCTATAGACGCCTTCGACAGTACCCTGCCAGCTTTGGGCCATGAGGTGTCGAGTGAAAGGTTGAAAATGGCCGGGATGGAGGGTGGGATAACCTTAAGAAGGCCAAAGAGTTGGAGCAGTGAGCTCCACAGGTTGTTTTCGAGTTGGTCATTGATAAAAAGATGAGAATTTCTCTCTTCTGCTATGAGGCACATCTCACAGTGATTGGGATAGGAACACCCCTACACTGGAGAAGGTCGACAGTGATAGCTCTTTCGGAGAGGGTTATCCAAATCAGTGCCTGAACTTTAGGGGGAGCGATAGAGGACCAAACTTGGGCAACAATGGACCTTGGGTAGAGGTGGAAGGTAGGTGGCATCAAGAGTTTCTTGTAGAAAGATGCCACAAGAAAATTACTCGAGGGAGAAGGGGTCCAAATGATACAATCCGGCCCAAAGAGAGCCAGGAAGGTCGAGTGAAGCAGGGATGACAAGGTAAGAAATTCAGAGGTTTCCAGGTCAGAGAGCGGCCGCTTGAAAGTAAGGTTTCTAGACTTTGAGGGTGTCTGAAGGGGGATATCTCATCCGCAATAGAGGAGAACTTGTTGATGGCCAAGGAGAAGACTATCAGGAATAGGTCCCTGAGGGGGGTGTAGCCCAACTATAGTTCTGACCAGAACTGAATTCGATGTCCCTCCCTAGGGTGGAAGTTGACATTTCTTTGGAATCGGGCAAAAGAGGACAAGGGCTTCCAAGTCCTGAATGGTCTATTAGGGTCTTCCAGTTGGTAGCCAATCATTGATGGGGATTCTGTATTTGCAGCGGAGGACTTGGGTCTAGAGGAGGTTGTTTTGAGTTGCTAGTCTCCACCACCACTTTCCAAGCAAAGCCGTATTCTGTTTTCTTAGGAGGCGGATACCGAGACCACCAAGGTGTTTGGGTTGACAAACTTTCTCCCAAGAAATGATGTGATATTTTTTGTATTTGAATCTCTTGGCCGCAAGAAGTTTCTCATTAACTGTTCTAGACGGTTTGCCACTGTAGCTGGCATGTGGAATAGTGACATGAGGTACACGAGAGTGTTGGCTATAGTTGCCTTGATAAGGGTAGTTCTTCTCGCGTAGGAGAGGAAATGTCCTTTCCAACTAGCTAGACTGTCAACTTTGTTGATAATGTGGTACCACTGCATCTTTTTGGGTTTACCGAGGCCCAGTGGCATACTAAGGTAGCTAGTAGGTAGGTTCCACTATGCAGTTCCAATCAGGGATGAGGGCTCGAGTCTCAGACTAAGTGAGAGCGATGTGAATCATTGTGGATTTTTCCAAGTTGACTTTGAATCCCATGGTAGACTTGAAACATTTAAGAAAAAGTGACCGGGTCTCGGTTTCCTGCTATTCCACGTTTAAAAAGACGAGAGTATTGTCAGTGCACTGCAGATGAGATATGATGGGAACTCTAGGGCTACTTTGAAACCAATTAGACGACCTGACTGGTACATGTGGGAGATTGATGGGCTAAAGACCTCAGCTGAAATAGCAAAGAGGAAGGGGGCGAGTGGGTCTCCTTCACAAAGTCCCCTAGATGATGGGAAGAAACCCTTAGGGGTGCTGTTAATGAGCACAATGAAATGAAAAAAGGTCGGGAATAACAACCTTTCATCCCCTAAAACTAATCCCACCTCCTCCAAACCCACCATCCCCCTAAAACTAACAACCCACCCCAAACATGACCCTAAACAAAAAAGAAAAAAAAAAAAGAAAAGAAAAATCACAACCACACATAGATGGGGAGCATTTTCAGCAGTTTTTGGTAAGCAGGGTAGGGGGAAAATGGGCCTTACTCATCAATAGCAGGCAGCTGAGTGAAACAGTCTGTTACAAAATAAGCGGTCCGTCCAAACTCAGGCTAGTACATTCAACCTTAGAAGCTGCAAGTGTGGCTCTGTTGCAATCTCCAGGCAAATGGTGCAGGTTGAGGAACTTACCATGCTGGGCTGTTGATAGATACTCTATTGTGCTCAAATTTGTCTAAGTATACAAATTACTGCTTTAAAGTGCAAAAATGGGGTCTGTTTGTTGTGATCAAAACAAAAATTAGCTTGGTTCATGACATCTTCTTTTGGCTAGTCTAAGTTCAATAGGCATTTATTTCTTGATTTTGTTTCTTTTTCCGTCCACTTATCGGGACAAATTGTTATCCTTGTGCTTTTTCTTTATTTCACAAGCGTGCAAAAGTAATATAACTTCATTACAATTGGAACTTGTAAATATAATGAAAATGCCATAAAGTGGGATGATCTTATGTGCCAAATTGATTTCTCCCTTCATCTTGTTGAGAGATGATGTCTTTGTGACGAACTATAGTTCTCTTTTAAAAAAATTTATCCAGTATGGGCTTGTGGGAGTGATGTTATTAACTTTTTTAATTGTCTCAAATGAAAGCTGTTTCAAATCATTTATGTTGTCTAGAAAGAGTTATTGGTTTGCAACTTGGGGTTGTTTGTTGGCATTGCACTTGCAGGTAATCTGCAATATTCAGAAAACCTTTTTGAGGGCTTACAGCTTTGGGCTGTATGTTGTATCGCTAGCTTGTTCTCACTGTCCATTCGACAACATTTGCAATGGGTTTCTAAGGCCCGCTAAATTTTGTCATTTCATGCAAAGTAATACCACAAAATATTTCTCTATTATACTCCATGCTTTGCATGTTATGATCGGGCTCTAGTATAATGTCACTTCTTGTCACCATACTGGACCTTAATGTTATATATAATTTCCAGTAGTTCTAGAATGCTTTGTGTTTGTTTTAAACTTAATAGTGGTGGGCTGGAGGGTTATGGCCACTTTTGTTTTTCTCATACATGGATTTAGACCTCAAGCATGAATACAGAATAGCCATTTTTGCTAAACTTACCAATGGAATCCTCTTTTGATTTGATACCTTCTTAAAACTGTACCACAGAGTGGTTAGAGCCAAATTTTCAAAAAAGATGTCTTTAGAATTGACAACTCAATGTAATTGTAACTATTCATGTCCTGTATTATATCACATGAGCAATGGATAATCAATGGTTGATAAAATTTGTATGGCTCATCCTTTTAAATCTGTCATCCTTTGGATTGTCGATATAACATATGAGAGTCCATAATCTCTGAGATAGTCTTTGTAGTTTGAAGATTTTCTTGGTTTCAGTAGGTTTAAATGATCATTTAATTTTGAATTGTGTTCCACTTTGAGTAGTTTTCGTAAAACCTTACAAAATTTATACCATTGATGGGGACTATTTGCAATTGATTTCGAGAGCTCAATATTTATCATGCTGTGTAGAATCCGTGATACCTATGCATATAGAAACATGATATGAAATGAAAAGGATGAAAACAGCAGGACTTTGCCCATATTATATTTACATATTTCTCCAAGGAAAGGGCATCCATTCTCCTCTTGAAGATTGTGGAAGACTCATGGATGACACCATAGCCTAATGAGTCCCTCCAAAAGGCCCAGTCTAAGATGTGATGTGATAGAAGAGGCTGAGAAAGCATTGCAAAACAAATCCTTGACTATTTTGACATTGTTTAATTTTTGGATGTATATTTCTGATTTTCTTTATCTACCAGAGTTTCCCCTCATAAAATTGATTTTGTACTCGACGACATTGAAACTTCAAAAATTGAGAGCTTTTATATCAGATTTGATGGTACCTTTTTTGACAGGTCTGTTCTGCGATGGTTTACTAAGGCTTTTTGCTGAGCATAACAGGCTTTGGATTTTGTTGAATAAAAAAAAAAATTGTATTACAGCATCTTATAATGGTTTTACTGTTGTTTGTCTTTAAGCCATTTGTCATTATGTTTATGGTGGTTCTTCCTCTGTGCTGATTGTGTACTATTCTACCATTATTCTACACCACACACTGTCCATAATTGAAGGCATTGGGTCCATGGGTTGTCTATTTGCTCATTTTAAGATAGAAAGCGAGATGTCCCTTGTGTTTCCATCATCTCTTATCCTCTTGTTGGAGTTTGCTGTTCTCTGGTTTCCCATCTTTTGTGTTTGAAATACATTGTTTGGTATGTATTGGTTTACCATGCCTCAGGATGGAGTGGACTGTTGTTTCAAAACCTTTTTTGATTATCAACATGCCATCTGATGAAATTATTTGGAAGACGTGCATCTCTTTTTCCGGTTTCAATTATTTACATGTTCCTGACTGTATTTAGAATCACCATACTTAACTTCGTATAATTTTGTATACTAATAAAAATCATCAGTTGTGATGCTGTCTTTTTACAAGAAAGAAAGTACATCTTTGCGTGCTGTTTTGGGTGTTGTCCCAAGTTGTAAAAATCTATTCTATCATTTGATGGGCCTTTAACTTATAATTTGGATAGATTATGTAGGCCAGTTTCCTTCGCACTACTTCTTGAAACTAAAATGAAGCTCCTATCTCTGAAGGATGAGTTCATGTTTGCAGATTCGACCCGATAGGCAGACATTGTATTGGAGTGCCACTTGGCCAAGAGAGGTGGAGGCTTTGGCCAGGCAGTTCTTACGTAATCCATACAAGGTATATAGTATTATTATTCTAGTAAGCAAAGTGGATATCAAAGTGTGGAGTGAGTTAAGAATGTGCTCCCCCGATGTGTTCATACCTTCAAAGCATGCATTGATGTTGTTGAGCAATTGTAGGTCATCATTGGATCAGCAGATCTGAAAGCTAATCAATCTATCAACCAAATTGTTGAAGTTGTGGGGGAGACTGAAAAGTACCCTAGGTGAGTCAATCATATGTCCAATTCCGTACTGGCAAATGTCATGTCTGCCCTTATAAGTGATTTCCTTTATGTTTTCTTCTTTTTTCTTTTCTGATAATTGGGTTTCTACTGTTTTGTTTTTGCCCCAATTTTGCAGGCTGATCAAGCTTTTGCAGCAAATCATGGATGGAAGCCGGATCCTCATTTTTATGGAGACGAAAAAGGGTTGTGATCAGGTCACCAGGCAACTGAGAATGGATGGATGGCCAGCCTTGTCCATTCATGGCGATAAAAGCCAAGCTGAGAGGGACTGGGTTCTGGCTGAGTTTAAGAATGGAAGAAGTCCTATTATGACGGCCACTGATGTAGCTGCTCGTGGTCTTGGTATAGCCCATTTATGCTTGAAGTCTTATATCTCATTTAGTCGAATTGCTGGTGGTTGGAGGAGTCAGCGGGCTGCTTGCCAGTGTTTAAAGGAGAATGGAGTTCGGTGGGTGGCGGCGTGTGATTGTACCCTCATTCTAAAGGCCTGGAAAAGTGTTGGGAAATAAAAAAAAACTGAAACTTTAGATGTTTCATCCCGAGCATGAGTGTTCTCTAGTCGTTGGAGATCTATTATTTTTCTGACCTTGTTAAATGGTCTCTTGTGAATTTATCCTTCGGTCCCTTCACAGGTTGGTTCCCATAGAAAATTCTCTGCTCGGGTTGTTTTGTGTTCGCCGCCATCCACAGTTTATGGAGCTGGTTTCATGTGGCAGCCCGATCGACTCAGTGCACAAAAAACGTGGTGGCCCTTATCCCTGCAAGGTGGGCATCATTTGCTGCATGTGTGTTATATTTGGTGATCCAGAAATAACAATCAGGGATAAGGGCATCTGGGGATTTCTTTTCTGCAAAGTTGACTATAATCCTAGGGACTTTGGGAAAACCACTGACAATTGGGTCATTGCTATCCATTGAAATCATGGGCAGCTATGGAGAGGGAGTTGCATCCACTGAATGGGACACGACTCCAATGGTGGACATCTCTATCTCTTGATCACCATTCATGATTTTTGTGGATGGCAATGACTGAGTTGTCTATACTATTTTTATAGTCCATTGGATGACAGGCCTAGTTTCACTAGGTTCTCTTCACCTTGAAGAATTCTCTAGGCCTTTGTGTCCTTTCTCAACTTCTTTCATTTTAGGCATTTTCTTAGGCTAAAAGCTAGATTCACCATCAGGGAGTGGAACATCAATAACATGGGATAACATTCTATCCAAAATTTCTATTTTCCGCTCTAGTTCTGCACCATACTCCAACCACAAATTAGGTTTCTTTAACATTTTATGTAAGTATTTTGGTGCTAATTTGGATGCGTTGCAGACGTGAAGGACATAAAATGTGTCATAAACTATGATTTTCCTGGATCCCTTGAGGACTATGTTCATCGGATTGGCCGAACAGGACGTGCTGGGGCCAAGGGAACTGCTTATTCATTCTTCACTAATGCAAATGCGAGGTTTGCGAGGGAGCTCATTAAGATTCTCCAAGAAGCAGGACAGGCTGTGAGTCCACAATTGGCTGCCTTGGGTCGCTCTAGTGGGGGAGGAGGCAGTGGAGGTATAGTTTCTTGGACACTTAGGATTCTCTCTCTCTCTCTCTC
>NW_006498549.1:8217240-8242204 GCF_000471905.2 Amborella trichopoda | reverse complement strand
GTAGAGAGAGAGAGAGAGAGAGAGGTCTTGTTGGTTTGGGGGAGAGAGTGCTGAAGCACAGAGAGAGAGAGGGAGGTGTAAATGGTTTCAGCAGTTGGTTTTGGACATAAGGTAGTATTGACTCCCATTTAGAGTTTAAAGAGAGAGGACACGCTGAACGAGAGAGCCCTCAGAGCAGAGGGCTGACATAGCATTAATGAACTCAAACTTTTATTGGAGAGAGCGGCTTTTCATCTGGCCATTGAAATAGGCCAACAAAATTGAGCCCGTTGGGTGCACCAATGAGCTATACGCGAGCAGGTTTTTCATAACATTTTCTATATATATATATGTAAATATGGAAAATCTTAAAGACACTAGGCGAAAATGATTAGTGTTTTATCCCGCCATGGATTTGCTATGTTCGTGGAGGTTTATTGAACAGACCCGCAATGGACGGTGCAATGTCTGTGGCGTTTCTACGTGAATTTTTGACCGCCACGGACCTAGAATGTCCATGGCAGTCATTTCATCCATGCCGTCCGATTTTTTCGAGCGGGTTCAATCATGGACATTCTAAGTTTATGGCGGTCATTTTATCCATGCTGTCCGATTTTTTTGAACGGTGATGAGCCAATAGGCGAAATCACTGTAGCATTTCGCCTATAGCGTTACGTAGTCTCCTCTTATATATATATATATTTAATTTTATCTCGAGGCATATGACTGCAAAAAAATGGATTTCAAGTTTTAAAAATAGTTCATCTAATATATTATATAGGTTGTCCATTTTCTAAAGTTCCATTTTCTAAAGTTTGAAGTGTTTATAGATCTGCTTGATTTGTATCATTTTTTAGGTTGAATTTCATAATTAAGGGCAAAAATATGTTTTCAGGCCATTGTAAGGATTTCTAACATTGTAAGGATTTCTAACACTGGAATTGCATCTTCCAACAAGTCGCATCCAATTATTAAAAAAAAAAAGTTCATTAACAAAGTTTGGTGTCTGATACTGTTTACCTATGTACTTTAGAGAGAGAGAGAGAGAGAGAGAGAGAGAGAGAGAGATTTTTATGAATCCCTTTTACATTTTGCTTGCATTTGTGTAGGTGGGAACTTCCGTTCCAGAGGTCGCGGCTATGGCAATCGATCACTAATTTCGGGATCTAATACAATTCCAATTGGTGGTAAACGGCCGTGGTAGGAATGGACTTAGCCTCTTGGCTTTGGGCTTTATTTTTTTGTTGCACCATCTTTCCATATGCCTGTTGCGGTTATCGATAGGTAGACTGATTGGAGATGGGTTGTGTTTTTCACCCACACATGCATTTGATTATTTTTTTTAATGAAAAATAACATGTTTTGAGTAGTATGATCTTATTTTCAAGTGACAATAGGGTCTTCTAGCCCTTGTACACATGCCTGATCTTTCTTCAGATATTATCTTGTATACTCAGCATAGTTTGTTGCCTTAATCGAGGTGCTTGTTTGCATAAAAATTATTACCCTACGTGCACAATTCTGTTGAAAGGATGTCTTTGATCTTTCTTTACACTAAAACATTTTGGTTTGTCCATTTCTTAGAAAGAGATGATGAGATGGAGTTGATTAGTAATTGTGTATCTATTATTGTTCAATTCTTATTTTTATTGGTATTTAGATTCCTTACTATTCTCTGTTTCTGCTATGTCCACCTCCTGGAAAATTTTATTATTCAGTAATATTGATCTGTTTCTCAAATGGAATGAATAGGAAGTTGGACATCTGCAGTAAACAAAAGTTTGGCTTAAGCGTTTCAAGTGAATTCATAATATTGGGTTATTATGAATAGCATTGCTGCAAAATATTCCGGATTAATCCTTAATAAATAAGCCCTGAATTGTATTGTGTCCATTCCTCTAAATTGAATTTGAAAGATGGTTCGAGGAGTGGTGTATTTTGAATGATTTTGACCATACTCTTAAAAGTCCTCCGTGTTCGTTCCCATTAGGTATTTGTGCACACCTGCCGTCCGCAATTCTTCTTTTATTCAATTATTATAATATGGATTGTCTATAGTTTATTATGATATTTGTAATATTTATTGGGAGATGTTTACATTGGACTGCCTATTTATACTGTAGAAGTAAGATGCACTTGTAAATTTTGAGATGTAGTTGGAGTGTCAGAAACCTTAGGATGACTTGACAATTTGTATTCACCATAGTTACAAAATTAAAATTTTAAAAATGGTATAAATAGATAAGATCTATAAACATTTTAAATTTTTGAAAATAGATGGTTCAGATAATTTGTTATAAGATGTATTATTTTTTGGACTTGAGATTCTTATTTTTCCTTATATTCAACTCGAATTTGAGATGATCAATTAAATGGTTTTACAACTTTCGAATGCTTTTTTCTACTAAGTTTTTGAGATCCATTTTACATCTACGAGGTTGCGATCTTATATGAACTTTTTCTATGGTTATTATGGTTGCATATTTTTAATTTTTGAGAAGTGGGTGAATAAAGTTACTTTTAACAAGTTTTCATGCTGCTTGCTTATGATGTTGAGCACATAACAAAAAAAATGAAGCAACATATTACAGGCCAAGGGGATAAACTTTCGTTATTTGCTTGACAGACTTCGACTAGGCTTTGCAGATTTTTAGTCCTATTTGTATTGGCTCCGTATAATACAGAGTAATAGAATGATGGATTCTTCAACTATTTTTATCCCAGTTGTGTTGAACCAACTGCCACATTAATCTTTCAAGTGTGTGCTGCGTCACCACCATGTACACAAGAGAGCTTGGTTAAACATTCTAACATTTTGAATATTTAATCTACTTTTACACTTGGGGGTACAAACTCTATCCTATCTTAACAAATAGAATTTCCTGTTCTCGCTATACGAATCATACAAACATCTCTAATCATCTTTTCAATTCATTTCCCTATCGAAGCTGGAATTTGGATCACCGACATATGGTATACTGGAAGGTTGGCCAAACATACTCTTAAAAGCATAACCCTACCTCTTAAGGATAGACATTTATGCTTTCAAAGATCAATTTGATTTGTACCCTCTCAATTATATAGAAAATTTGAATATGAAATTGGTAAACGCAAATATGTGATTGGGAAAGAACCCACTTTGCACCTTATTACAACAATCGGATTATTCACCAATGATTTTGTACAATTTATACATACCAGGGATGACTTATGAAAATTAACTTTGATCACCAGGGTCACTTCGTAAATTTCAAGAAACCTTACGATATTACCCAACTGTAGTGCCTCTGCATCACAAAAAATAATTGTATCATCAGCTTATTGTAAGTAGGAGATCGTAATATTGGAATTTGCAATCTTGAATTCTGAAAAGGCTCTCACTCTTTCAACTCTAGTCAATATTAAGCTAAAATATTATGCATAAATGGTAAATAAGAATGAAGAGAGTGAATCACTTTGGCGAAGACCTCTAGAGGCATTGAAAAGCCAATGAGATGCCCTTTAAAGAGAATAGAGATATGAGCTGAAAAAAGGCAGCCATAAATCTAACTCCTCAATCTCACTTCAATACCCATCAGCTTCATAATCTCTAACAACACTGCCCAATCCACCTTATCATATGACTTTTTCATATCCAATTTCAGCAAAACTCTCGGCTTTTTACTCAGCACCCGAGAATGGATACATTCTTGCGCCACTAGAATACTATCAATAATTTGACGGTCCTGAATAAAAGCAGATTGTGAGGTTGAGATGAGAAAAGTAAGGATCCCTTTGAAGTGCTTAACTAGAATTTTAGCAATAATTTTACAAACACTCGACAACAAGCTGATAGGTCTGATATCTGTAAGCTCAAAGATCACATATTTTTCGGAATCAAGGCCAGAAAGGTTGAGTTAATTACTTTAAAAGTATGACATCCAATAAAGAATTTTTTGACCAGCAGCAGTAATTCAACCTTAATAATATTAAAAAATTTATGGAAAAAACTTAAAGAAAAACCATCTGGGCTTGACGCCTTGTCACCGAGCATTGCAAAAACTGTATTTTTTACTTCTTCAATAGTGATATCATTTTCCAAGAACTCTATACGCTCCACATCCAACGTCTTAAAATGAACATTAGTGAAATTGGAAGTCAAGGTCACCTCCTTAGAAAATGCATTCTTGAAATGCTGTATAATTCCCAACACCATAGCAGCACTATCATCAGAATCAGTCCTCGGAATGGTCAGACCCAAAATATCATTGTCTTCTCCTAACACTAGCAATAGCATAGATTAAGGTCTCCTTCCTTCAACCACTTATTTCTCGATCTCTATTTCCAATAAATTTTATCTGATCTCCGTAACTCCACAAACTTCGTAACTTTCACTTTACGCTCAATCATTGCTTGCTCCGTAAGCACACCATTCACTTGAGTATTAAGATCCAACACCTCAATCTCAGCTAGAATCCCCTCAATCTTAGCCTTTACATCAACCTTATTCTCTTTCTTCCATGCAAGTAGTTTATGTTTGGCATTCAACAATTTTTTGTGAAGTTGGAAATCTATAGAACCAACAACCTCAGTATTTAACCAAGTCCTACTAATAAGATTAACCATCTCTTAATCTTCCAGCCAGCTTAATTCAAATCTAAAAAGTTTTGGCCCACCTCTGAGACTCCCCGTATTAAGAAGAATAGGCAAGTGATCGGAGGATAAATGTACCGGAGATTTGAAAAAAATGAGAGGAAAAGAATCCACCCATCTACCGTAATCAAGAACATATCTAATTTTTACATCGCAAGATTACCTACACTATTATTAGATCAAGTGAACCTATAATCAATAATAGGATGATCTAAGAAGGCATTATCTTCAATGAACCTATTTAACCTTCTCATAGAAGAATTAATATGATGGCCGACTAAACATTCATCGGGCCACCTAAAAAGATTGAAATCCCCCCCAATTACAATCGAGTAAGACACAAAACAAATGGCTTCATTCATATCATTAATAAAACCCACTTTTAGAGAAGAGATAGAAGACCCATAAACATTCATAAAGCCCCAAGAAAACCTCGGATTGGGACCCATAAAACTCAAAAGTAATAAATTGTCTTTAACTACAGACTCAAAATTAGAAACCACTAAAGGATCCAAATCCCACCAGAGTTTCTAACAGCATGAATCCCACAAACACAGACCGCCCCTGAGCCCCAAACTTCCCTGGCCCAAGAAAGAGTAAGACGGAGAAGTTAGTCTCATGTAAAGCCAAAATAACAGGTTTAAACTTATAAACTAAAAACAAAACATCTATTTTCCTCCTGGGGTCACCTAACCCCTTTACATTCCAAGATATAATATTCATCAAAAAGAAGAGGAAGGAAAGAAAGGAGAATCTGACGCAGATGGACCATGCACAAAGTAGGCTGCTTCTAGCATCATGGACTCCAGGTAATCTTTATCTGCAGAGGACTCAGAAGGCGAATCAATATGCACCATCTCTGGATCACGATAAACAATCGCCGCAGCAGCCATAAATCCTCCATTGGGGACACTACGTGCTTCCAATCTCGTCGACAACTGCACACCAAGCTTAAAGGCCTTCTTTTTTTTCTCTGTTGCTGGCGCTTTACCTGTCGGGGTGCTGACCACAACATTCTCTAAGAGACTCACAGTCACATTCTGCTCCACCTTATCCACCATCGCACACTTAGCCTTTCGACGTTTTCTTATCTCGTCCATCACCACAGCAAGAGGAACATCCTCCATGCCCATGTCAACTAACATTTTTTACACTAACGAAGAGTTATCAGCATGTGCTTGAATGGGTAGAGGAAATACGTCTGCAGTCGGCGGATTAATATCCAAAGGTAATGCCGTAAGGAACACCATCATAAGCAACTCAAAGGATCAGAACCATCTCCTTCTCCTGTAACTCATATGCAATCGGGGGATTAACTGCCAAAGGGGCCACCACCAGGGGCATCTCCAAAGGTTCAGGAGCCATCTCCTCATCCTCGATCGCAACAGCTTCATCCTCCAAAAGTAACTGTGGCTCCTCAAGATCGACTACCACTATGGCCAAATGGTCAATTAACAATGGGTCAAACCGTGAATAACTTTTTCATCGGTCTCTTTGCAACAGCCAACAGGAAAAGCAGATGATGCATCTTCAAATTGAAGAAGACTATCACAAGAAGAAAACTCTAGGCCTGTCCCACTTTTTTTCGATGAATATGAAGACACACCAAGGAAGTCACTGGTGAGGAAAAAGACAAACAACAACGCTCAACCTTCTCCTCCAAAAGCTCCTTTGTCGCAGTAAAGAAGAGAGCTGTCACCTATGTGGAGTAAGTAAATTAGGAAATAGCACCGACTTGTTCTCTCTAAAACTCCCCTCACATTGGGAGAGAAGCTTGTATGGAAAACCCTAGGGCATAGAGTTCCTTAATCCTGATCTATCTCATCAGTTATTGTTGATTGGAGCAATCACAGAGACCACTGTTTCAAAGTGAAGCGAAGCCTGTTTTTATGTCGTCCCTAGATGCAGTTTCATAGGGATTTTCATGGGCCATTTCTCAGAGGCATGTTGATTTCAGAGGACTCAAAATAGCTATGGAGTGCAAGGAGAAGTTGTAATGCTGCTGGATTAGTGAGAGAAAAGTAGGTTTTTCTGATTTGGGCTGTATTGGCTTTGTAGCGATTTGTAGTTTGGAACATGGGTTTCAGTTAGGCTGAAGAATTATGAAAATAGAGAGGCTGTGACGAGATTTCTTGGCTATGACTGAGTAAACCTAGGATGGCTACTATAGTGGGTGTTTTAGGGGAAGATCAGAGTAGGTCTACTTTCCCTACGGTGGTGTGAGTTGAGAAATCAGAATGGGATAAGCTTAATATTAAACCCAAGTTCTTTGCGTCAGGTTCCTTTTCTCCTCCTATCTCTGATCTTTTTGGTCTCTCTGACTGGGCTTGGCGGGGATGTAATCTTTCTTTTCATCCCGATGTTAAGGTTATTGGAGAGAATAAAATTGTTTTTAAACTTCGTTCCAAAGATGAGGTTAGTAGAGCTCTCCAAAATCGTTTTTGTAGAATCCGAGGTAGTCTCTTTTCGTTGGATTTATGGAAGCCAGCTGATCATGGTTCTTTTATTCAGCAAGAGATTGTTTGGATTCGTCTTTATGGTATTCCTCTGCATGCTTGAAGCTTGGCCATCATTAAAAGGATTGTGGGAACCTTGGGTTCCTATTTGGGCATGGATTGAGATTCGTTTTTGAATCCTGTTTGTAATGGAGTGCTTGTTAAAATGATTCGAGCTTAAGGCTCTCATTTTTCAGAGTTTATTTCCCTCGCCATTGGAGATGCTTTTTTCAATATTCAGGTTTTTTGTGAGTCTAGGTCAAAGGGGATGAAGAGTTCTGGTAGGGCTTATGGTGATCATCTCTTGAACGCTAGGGAGTTGCGGGAAAAAATTAAGATGCCAGCCATTTTTCCGAGGAGGTTTCATTCGAAGAGTCATTTTCACTGGCGTTTTGGGAAATTGGAAATTGGAAATTGGAAATTCAAAATTATGTAACTCTCAAAATTTCAAAAGGTGGATTCTTGTGGGCAAGTTTCTGGATTTCACAGAGGGTTTTTCTAATTCAATTAGTAACTCCCAAAAATTTATCAAAGGAGGGAATGACGGCATGAAGATATATATAGAAGCGAAAAGTTCGGATGCAGTTACGAAAGTCCCGAAGGATTGGATTTTGGATGATCATTCGCGAGAACATTTTAGTGGGACCAAGACGCTGGTAGCTGGTGATCGTGTAGCTCCACCTCATTTTTAGTTTCGTGTCAGTGAAAAAAATGACGTCTTGACGGCGGATTTTGGTCTCGAGATTTCCTCGCATAAAGAAAAGATTGCCTGTCAGCAATCGATCGTTGGGAATGATTTTCCTGTACAGGTGCACTATAAAAACCTATCGAAGAAAATTGTTTCGTGACTTGAAAATTCTCCAGTTGATCTTGACCTCGATATATATGGATGTAAAAGAAAAATTAAATTTTAAACTTAGCAATAGTACATCTTGTAACACATTATCTGGACCGTCCATTTTTTAGATTTTCAAGTGTCTGTACATCTACTAGATCTGCACCATTTTTGGAGTTTTTAATTTCATAATAGAGGTGAAAAATAAACTCTTAGTCCATGATGAGAGTTTTGACATTGAAAATTCATTTTTTAATAAGATTTTGAGGTGCACATTACCGTGATTATTTAACATTGACACTTTATACAAACCTCACCCTTTACTAATAACATTAAGCAAATCAAGACAATATTTAAACAACGTAATATGTTGGCTTTGAAATAATGGAGACA
The DNA here is from genome assembly GCF_000471905.2 of Amborella trichopoda. The sequence continues at coordinate 8,233,870 of NW_006498549.1, read as the reverse complement.
AACTCCAAAAGGCTTAGTAAAGCTATGCAAATTATATCCTTGGGCTCTCAAGCTCCACACCTTCTCTCCACAATTCACTTCTTTCTTTATCATGCATTTTATAACGGTTATTCCTTTAACTGGGGGATGATTATGTACATTTTAGATACACCATATTATTGTTTATTTTTTAATAATTTAATGTTGGAAAAAGTTTACATAAGAATGAAACCTTATAATGTAGAACTACGGATACACCTCAAAAATCCATCGGAAAAGGTAGTTTTAATGTTGAAAAACCCTTTGATTGATCATCTCGACATCGAGATGGATGACCATGAAAAATAAAAAAGATTTTTAGTCTCAGAAATAGTGCATTTTACAACATATTATCTACACCGTCCATTTTCAAGATTTTCATATGTTTATAGATCTACTTGATTTTAACCATTTTTTATATTTAAAATTTTGTAATTAGATATAAAAATAAAGTTTGAGATAATCCTAAGAACATTTTACATCAAAAATTATATACCATGATAAAATTTGAAGGTGCACCTTACCTCTATAGCTACAGATGCATTTGTATGCCAACTGTACCCTTTAATGTTTGACTTACAATTTATTTGTTTATGTACATATTTAGAGTTGTTCTGAAATGATGCCCAATATAATTCTTTAATTAAGAAATTTATCAAAATACACCTCACATTTCAATTATTTAGCCTTTAGCATTTTACCATTTTTTTGCAATTCCAAGTCAAAGTCATGTGTTTTTTGATGGGCATTTTGACATTTATTCAAAACAAATGGGAAAACATTAAACGAAAATGTTTGTATAAGGTCAAGGCTTGAAACAATCAATTTAGTGCGAACCTCCAAAATTCATTAAAAAAAAGTTGTTTTGAAGCTCAAAAATTCTCAAATTGATCATCTTGACCTCAAGATGTATGCACATGAGAAAAAAAATGGATTTGAAGTAATGGAAATAGTACATCTTGTAATGTATTTTCGAACCGTCAATTTTCAAGATTTTCAAGTGTTCATTGATCTGGTTGATCTACACTACTTTTGAAATTTAAATTTTATAATTAGAGATGAAAATAAATTTTCAGGCCATCACAAAGATTTTCAGTATCAAAATATCATATTTCGGCACTATTTGAAGGTGTACCTTACTTTGATTGTTTAGAGCCTCTGCCTTATACAAAGCACACCCATGATAAATTTCTCTAATTCTATTTATTCTCTCCCACACAAAACCTAGTTGGTAGAAAATGTCTTTGATGAATATTAAACCCATTGATGGAAAAATCAGCCGATCTAATCGATAACTGCCTGAGTAGATAGTGGCTAGTTCTAGTTTCGGCCAGTTTTGGTGAAGGCTCAGTATTTTGAAAATGTTTTTTAAAAATGATATAAAATCTCCAAAATTAAGGAATTTTGTTTGCAATGTATTTTTTTATTATTGTGGCAAAGATTGTAAATTATTTTGGCCATTAATACTTACTTTTAAATTTTCCCATCTTTTTTGAAAAGTTTAAAAAATAGCCTTAGGCGCAAGTCGATTCTTTAAAATCCATTTTTGCATTAATTTTCAACTTCATTTGAATGTGTTTTATTTGATCATTATTTAAATATTTTTTTATACTTTATTAGCTTTTTTTTTTGTATTTTTTTAATATTTTTTGGACAGCTCGGAATATGCCCAGTTACAATGGTTGAATTGGTCCGTTTACTGGTTAGGCCGGGTAGACCACTTCCGGCCACGTCTGGTTTGTCATTCCGGTTCAATTTTTCTTACACTGATTAAACCTTATGGCAGGCCGGAACTCCTCTTCCAACAAAGGGTTTGTTTAGCTCTCTATTTTCGTTTACCAAATCCGAAAGTCATACGGTTGCCAAAGCTCCGCTTAGTGTGATCTATATAGTCCTCTTTTGCCCATATTTTTTCTTTAACAACTAATACTGGGCTTGTAATGGGCTGGGTGGCCTGGCCCTTCAAAATTAGGGCATGGGCCAAAATTTGTGGTTCGAGGGCTACTCCAGGGCCTTGAAGGACTGACCCAGCATGGCCCAACTTTTCTTCTTATTATAATTATTATTTTGGTTATTTAATTGGATTGTGTTTGGCCTAGCCCTTACATGGCCAGGGTAGGGCCTAGGTCAGGATATCTTTAGCCTGGCCTAGGGCTGGCCTGATATGGATTAGGGCCAGATTAAGGTCTAGACTGGCATGACCCGTACCCTGCATGTTGCCGGCCCTAGATAATACCTCTCAGACCGTTCGGACGAAAAGATGCTAGCAACTTATTTGTAAGCCAACTGCCACCATAATCTATTTTCCAAATGGAAAAAGTTTATACAAGGGTTCAACTTTAAAATGTAGAACTACGGATGCATCTCAAATTTCTATTGGAAAATATTGTTTTAATGTTGAAAAACCATCTAATTGAACATCTTCACATTGAGATGTATGATTATGAAATAAAAAAAGATTTTGAGTCTCAAAAATAGTGCATCTTACAGCACATTATCTAGACCGTCTATTTTCAAAATTTTCACATGTTTATAGATCTTTTTGATTTTAAACATTTTTGGAATTTAAAATTTTATAATTAAATACAAAAATATATTTTGTGATAATCCTAAAAATATTTTACATCAAAATTATATGTTATGATCAAATTTGAAGGTGCGCCTTAATTCGAATGTTTAAAGTTGCAACCTTATGGAAACCACACCCTTTTCAAATAGACAAGATTTAATGGTATCAGCTAGGGACCAAAGTCCTTAATGATCATCACTCATGTAATTCAAGCATGATCCCCCGGGGGGGGGGGGGGGGGGAGGCAATAGGTCGGGCACGAGTCAGGTCCGACTGGATCTAGACTCGGATGTGAATAGTATTTGGGTCTACAATTTGGACCCGTACTGGTTCTGGTTGTATCTATTGGGTCCTGAGTCTAGTCCGATTCATTGCCACCCTATAATTATGAGTTTATATTTTATTTTCTTTGTCTTTTTTTTTTTTTAGCATCATATTGCTTAAGACTCTGAGCTTCTTTTTTTACCAATAATACTGTAAATATTACCAATATTGTGACAATATAAACACTTAACGGGCGTCTAAAAATACATGATTGCCGTCATATACCTTACGACTATGAGTACGGATTGGGTCCGGCTAAACTCATACCGAAACCCAAATAATATTCGGATTCAAAATTTGAACCTATAACGAGACCTGAGGTCGGGTATACCGTGGGTTCCGGGTAGTCGGGTCCATTGCCCCTAACGTCCCAAACTCGATAACAAGAGCACGGTATAATAATATAAAATTAGTAAAGCTTCATTGCATGGCAGCTGTCTCCTGCCGCAATGAAAGTGCTCAAGGTGGAGTTATGGAGTGATGAACGTGGAAGGAGGCAAAAAGCAACCTGTTCATTTCCACCACCCTCACTCTTACTATAAAAATACCCAACGCAGCAACCCTTTCGTCACCACCATCTTCCTATCAAACACTTTCACAGAGAGAAACCAATGGCAGCCATGCGATTTCGGTGGGCAGCAGCACTGGCCTTGGTGGTGTGTGTGGCAGTGGTGGCGGAGGCGTCCATTTACAGGACGACTGTGACCACCACCACAGAGGAGGAGGTGTTTAAGGGTGGGAATTCTGGGGAGGGAGAGAAGGAGCGGTGCAGGCAGGAGAGGAAAAGCCTAGAATCATGCAGGCGCTTCATCCAGACCGGGAGGCCTGAGTTAACTCTCTTTCCTTACCAGAGGGATGCTCCGCGAAGGTGCTGTGAGCAATTGGAGAACATGAGGGAGGAGTGCAGGTGCGAGCAGATAAGGCAGATGGCTAGGAGTCTCATGTCCGAAGCGGGGCAGGGAGAGCAGCAGCAGATGATTGAACGCGCCGAGCAACTCCCACAAATCTGTGGCATCTCTCAGCAGCGCTGCTCCATCAGTTCATGTAAGCACTCGACACCTCTCTCATGAATAAATCACTCTTTATCTTTAAAATGAGCAAAATTCTCTCTGATGAATAAATCCCTCCTATTAGGGTTTTCTGATTTGTTGTGTTGAATTTTGGTGTTCTTTGGTTGCAGTCTCCATGGCGTAGAGGACGCAGTGGGGTGTTGTTTGTGAATAAATAAGGAGCACATACATCATCGTGTGTGTCTGTAGTGAACGGAAAGATTTAGTAAGTTGTTTGAATCTGAAGTTACAGTGATAAAAGAGTGAGGAATACTCCCTGCCTTTTTCCTCATTTTCCAGTCCTCTTATCTCATTTAATACCATGCTTTTAATGTGTTGAGGGAAGCAATATAAATGGGAAAAAGTTTATCTTAGGTTGCAATCGTAGAATTAAAGGTGCACCTCAAAAATCCGTCATAAAACGTTATTTGGATGTTGGAAAATCCTCTGATTAATCATATTGACATCGAGATGTATGAATATGAAACGAAAAAGATATTTTGAGTCCGCAAAATAGTGCATCTTTTGGACTGTCAATTTTTAAGATCTTGATGTGATTTTAGATCTACAGTTTTTAAGATCTTGATGTGATTTTAGATCTACTTGATTTGAACCAGTTTTAGAGTTTAAAATTTGTAATTAGATATGAAATAGATTCTCAAATTATCGTAAGATTTTTTTATATCAAAATTACATTTTTGATAAAATTTGGAGGGGCGCCTTAATTGGATTGTTTAAGGTTCCAACCTTAAGGAATCCACAATATATAGACTTAATTGATTAGTCGATGCATATGAAGAGGGACACCGTTTCGGTGAGTCATTCGATTAGCCTATTATCGTGCACTCCCTTGTCTATCTCACATCCATCTCTAAAATAAATTTTTAAAAAATTTCATGTCCATCTCTAGGATGTCAAAACAATATTGGTTAAAATGGAGTGATTTACCTGAGAGCCCTAGAATTTTAGGTAAAATATAGAATGCTCTGCCGTCGTCCGTCAACCTTTCTTTTTTCAAAATTGTCTCTCAGGTCAGGTGGAATTTTGATTTTTTTTTTTTAAAAAAAATTGTCCCTCCGGTCAAATTTTGATTTTTTTTTGTTTTTAGTTTTTTATTAGCAAGGCAGTGCCCTTTTTTACTTTAATAGGCTGCCCTACTATCGAGGATAAATAAAACAATAAAATAAAAAAAAATCAAAATTCAGGTTGATTGTGGTGAAATTTTAGAAAAAACATAAAAAAATAGGTCGGTTGACCGATTTGCTTTGTGATTTCTGCTAATAAGTAGAGCATTTCGTATTTTATTTAAAATTTTACGGTTCATGCATATATCACTCTAAAATAATGCATATATCACTCTAAAATAAACGGTGGAAAAAAAGGAATTTAAAAATAATATTTATGTGTTTTAGAAATTTTTTTTTCCAAATTTAGAGAGATTATTGAACTCTTAAATTTTGGATGGAAAATGCTAACGTTTGAGATATATTTTGTTGGAAGACGGCGCAAGAATAGTGTGAGTCGGCAAACACTTTTCCTGTGAAGATACAATCCGAGAGCACGGCAGTTTAATGAATTCCTTCGTTGCCTACATAGATCAACCAAAGGGCACATTGAAGTTTAAGTTATTTCTCTAGTTATTGAGAGATTTCTATAGAGGAAAAATTGCGTATGACAGTATTTTCAACCCTTTTATTAGAGAATGGTAGAAACTGCTCCCAACAGGTGGTTCTTTTTTTTTTTTTTTTTCTTTTTTTTTTTACTTTAAAAAATAAAAAAAAAAAAAAAAAAGGAAATTGCCTGGCATTTTGGATTGGTGAGCTCCATCGCTATTAGTTGGGGTCGGTTTAATAGCCGGTCTAATACTACCAACACTGAACATCTACATTGTCTGGTGTTTTTAATATCAGATAGCTCAAAAAAATTGTGGTGTTTTAAATATCAGATAGCTCAAAAAAATTGTTTCTCTTACTCGAGGCCTGTCTAATATTTGACATGCCGAATGGTAGAAAATATTTGAAACGCTAGAAACGCCGAATAGTTCTACTGTTCGATATTTCTTGTATTAGATATATTGGATTTATTATAAGTAATTGCTAGTATTTAAATTTTTACTAATTTTTTTATTGTTTTGTTGTGTAATGTAATTAATTTTATTTATTTTTATTTGTATATGAATATATTTTAATTTTTAATAAAATTTCTTGAGAAATATTAGCATAATAGAAATATTTAGCAGATAAAAATATGTAATTCAAATTTTCATTCCAATTTGTTTATTTTTATTTTTTAAATTTCAGAATTAGAATATAAAATTATATATATAGAATGACGGAATGGTGGACTAGAAGCCTACAATAGAAGAAAAATATGATAGAAATTTAGAAATAGAAAATTAGAAATCGAAAAGATCAAATAAAAGAAAAAAAAAATCTATTGAAAAATACATTCAAATACAAAGTATAAATAAAATAATGAAAAATTTAAATAATAAAAAAATAAATAACAATAACTATTTATATTAGGTTTAATTTTTCTAATCCTAGACAGCTTAGGAAGCTGATCGGTATCGGTTGTCATTGGTAGTATTGGACAAGCGATTTTTGAGTACTGGACAAGCGTTTTTTGTTTTTTATATTAGGTTGAATTTTCCACCCGTTCGACATTGGAGATGTTGGAAATGCTGATTAGATGGGCAATTATGAAGATAAGGACCATAAGGTTGGGGTGGTTTCAATGTAATTTATAAGGTTGGGGTGGTCTCAACGTAATTGAAACCTAGTTTACCTGTAAGTTTTTCCATTTATTAATAAAGATTCCTACTATTAATAAAAAAAAAAGAAAATCTTTTGAGAGAAAGTTCATTATTAATCTAGAACGAGATTACAGAATCCAAAATAACAGCTTCAGAGAGGGTAGAACTTCTTTTGGTGAGGGAATCAGCTAGCACATTAGCTTCCTTAAACACATGAACAAAAGCGGCAGAAAAGGAAGAGGCGAGATCCAAAGTCTGAAACAACAAAGATTTCAACTCTCAAGGAAGTTTTTGATCCGCTTTGCATCATTTCATAATATTGAGAGAATCCTCTTCGATAATGTAAGAAGTCCCTAAATTCTTCTCCACAAAGGGACGAAGGCCAAAGAGAAGACAAAGATCTCTGCATAATTCGCAGTCCGTACCCTAAGTGGCCATGCATAGGAGAAGATCACATTACTAATTCGATCCCGAACAACCCCTCTAAAATCAGCAAGACCAATGAGTTACTATCAAAGTTGAGCTTATAAACCCCCAAAGGTGGGACCATCTATCTGTCTTTGGGCCTACATTCTTAGAAAACCAATGGAAAAGGTTAATTAGATTACTTCTTACATTTATTTCAGAATTATTCTGTCCACAACTCGTAACAGAGAGGTACAATCAGATGGAATGTAAGATTTTCTTCAAAACTTTTCCAACAGGTAAAGAGATGCCTTCAAACGTTTTTCTATTTTTCTCTCTCCAGATCTCCTACAGAAAGACACTTCTAGAGATTTGCCATACAACTCTCCCAATCCTTGATAAAGTAACTGAAAAATTATGAAGAACCCCAATCACCGGTGGTGGCATTACCAATGCAGCCTCAAGCTTGTAAAAAAACCACTTCCAAATGCGACTGCCAAACAGACAATGGAGAAAGAGATGATCGCCAGTCTTTTCGTCTTCCTTGCACATGAGACATATATTCGGTAAAATTTTCCCTCTCTTAATCAGATTATAATCCGTGAGAATTCTGTTTTGAACCACCAACCAAAGAAAACCTTGCACTTTGAGAGGTAGGGATCATTTCCACAAGATAGCTATTTCAGGCATAGACCATCGCACCCTATCATGGTAGAGTAAATGATATATGGATTTAGCTGAATAAATCTCATTTTTGTCGATCTCCCAAACTACCTCATCAGAAGCATTGTGTGGGATATAAACATCCTTCAATAGTCTATGAAGATCAGCAAACTGAGAGAAAACCAAATAAGAAACCCTATTATAAGGTAGAGTAATATTCTAGTTAACATTCCTACCCCTGCGAACAAAAAACTCAAAACTCAACAATAGTGGCTTTTCGATTAGCCATCAAATGATAAATCAAAGAAAACTTAATTTCAATGGGCAGTCTCCCAACCATTTATAATGCCAAAAGGAGATATTGCAGTCATTACCTACACACCACCGAATATCAAGATGTATAAAGCCTTTACACGAATGAATAACTCTCCAGCTGGCTGACATGCCCCTTACTCGATTCCTATACCCCCCCCTACATACCACACCTATCCATTCTATACTTTGAAGCAATCACTTCGTACTAAAGGTGGTATTTAAGAGTAAGACATCTCCACCACCATTTACAGAGCATAGCTTGATTAACCCATTTGATTTTCCTAATCCCAAGCCCTCCTTCCTTTTTAGGCGTACACACTCTATCCCAGTGAAGGAGATGGAACTTCTTCTTCTCCACAAAGGACCCCCACAAAAAGTTCATCACCATAGTTTCTATTTTCTTTGCTATCGAAGCAGGGATTTGTATAATAGACATTTGATAAATAGGCAAGTTTGACATATAAGCTTTAATGGGCGTAATCCTCCCTCCAAAAGATAAATACTTAAATTTCCACAAATAGAGCTTAACTTGGATATCTTGCAAAATTTTATCCTAAATTGCAAAAGGGAGATGACCATCTGAAATTGGCATACCCAAGTATATAATAGGGAAAAATTCAATCTTACAACCAAACTCTTGTGCAAAAGAGGAAATATTCGCATCAGGGCAATTTGCATCCACCATACCAATTTTTTCAAAATTAACCTTTAAACCCAATGCAACTTCACAACACTTTAAAAAAATAGCAATATTTGCAGCATGCACCTGCTGTGCTTCACAAAAACGAAGGGTATCATCAGCATATTATAAGTGTGAAACACACGGTCCCCCTTAGGGCATTTGAAAGCCGGCAAACTGACAATTCCTCATTACATTGGTAAGCATCAAACTGAAGTATTCCGCATATATAGTAAAAGGGAAAACGGAGAGAGGATCCCCTTGACGTAGTCCTCGGGTGGCCTTAAAAAATCCCATCGAGCTCCCTTTATAAAGAATTGAAAATTGAGCTGAAGACAAACAACCCAAAATCCACTGCTGCCACTTTTCACTAAAACCATATTTTTCATAATTCTAACAAAACATGTCATTCCACCCTATCATAAGCCTTCTTCATATCCAATTTAATAACCACCCTTGGACTCTCATCAAGGATCACAGAGTGAATGCATTCATGTGCAATCAGAACTCTATCAGATATCATTCTGTCCTTACTAAAAGCCGATTGCTGGCCAGAAATGATAACAGGTAAAACCTCCTTTAGTCGCTCAGCCAAGACCTTAGCCACAATTTTGTATAGCCTCATAAGAAGGTTAATTGGTCTAATATCCTGCAATGCAGCAATCATAGAACTTTTTGGGATCAAGGCAATAAAAGTAGAGTTAACTCCTTTAAAAAGGTTTCCACTTCGCAAGAATCTCTTGGTCATTTCCAATAGCTTAGAACTAATCAAATTCTAAAATTGGTGAAAAAAGATTAGAGGGAAGCCATCAGGACTAGGTGCCTTGTCACTAGTTAAAGCGAAAACTGCATTTTTTAACTCTTCCAAAGAAACATCTCTATCCAGGATAGAACTCAAGTGAGGCGGTAAAACTTTGAAGCCTACTCGGCTCAGTCTAGGGGTAAAACTTACTTCCGAGGTAAAAGTACATTGAAAGTGGTTAATAATAGCATGACTCATACCCTCACCATCATCCGCGTTAACATCATCACCCATCAGACCAGAAATATCATTTTGACGACTTCTGGCATTTGCAATAGCATGAAAAAATTTTGTATTCATATCCCCCTCTTTCAGCCATTTGACCCTAGACCTCTGTTTCCAATACTCCTCTTCCACCCTCCTAAGCTCTTGTAACTCATTCAACTTGGCACTTCTCTCCCCAGCCATCTTTATAGTCTAAGATCATGTTTGCTGTATTACTTGATCTGTGGTCTCAATAGAAAGCAACACTTCATCAACTTTCCTTTTTATTGAATAGCATTTCTCTTTTTTCCAATCCATAAACTTATGGTTAAGATTGAGCAGTTTCTTATGGAGTTGAAAATCAAGAGACCCGCTGACAATTGTATTCTCCCACTAAAGTCTAGAATATCGTTTTCCTTTAACCATCCAATTTCAAAATGAAAAGGTTTAGTACCTCCCAAAAAAACCTTAGAGGTTAACAAAATCGGCGTATGGTTCGAAGAGAGCATGGGGAGTGCTTTAACAGAGGCTACAGGGAAAAATTCAGACCATTCAAGGGAAACCAAGAACCTATCTAGTTTAGACATGGATAGAAAAGTCGCACTCCCATTAAACTAAGTGAATTTCACCCCAATAATTGGAAGGTCAATGAAGGCATGCAACTCAATGAATCTATTAAATAGACGCATTGACGAAGTAATCACTCCCCCAGCAAAGCATTCATCCGGTCAACGGATAAAATTAAAATCCACCCCAATACAAATAAGATAAAGAAATTGAGAAATGACTTCAGTCATTTTCTCTATAAAACAAAATTTCTAAGCAGAACTATGTGGACCATAGACATTCATCAGACCCCATTGAAACTCAGCTTCAGAACCCACAAAGCCAACAACAATAAAAAATCTTTTTTGACAACACAAAAAGAAAGCAAAACCGTTGGGTTCCATATCAACCAAATACCACCAGACTGACTCACTGAATCAACGCCCACAAATTCTACTGCTCCATGTCCCCAAAAAGAGTAGGGGTTGGAGGTTTGGTTTCTTGCAAAATAAGAGAAATAGGTTTATACTTACTGTCAAAAAATAAAAAGTCTTTTTTAGGGGTCACCCAGACTCCTTACTTTCCAAGAAAGTAATAATATGAAAGAGATTTGGAATGCAAAGAACCTGAACCATCCTCCCTTGGTCCAAAGTAGACTTGTTCGAACAACATCGCCTCTTTCATGGTCACATCATCAGCATCATCCACCGAGGAAGAAGAAGTGGTGGCGATATCATTAATTTGAGCCTCTCTGGTCACCACTCCAGCAGTCGTATCACGCTTCCCTTTCGCTAACAATCTAATAGATGAGCGAGTACCATTAACAAGGCTTTTACCTTTTTTCTTCTTTGTACGCTTCTCCTTAACAAGGGTAAGTGTCTCAGCATCTCCACCAGGAATCAAGGAATTGGACTTCTGATTTTTACCGCCAGTGGAAGCCAATTTTCCAACCCTGATTTTCCCTATGATATCACTAAAAACTACCCCAATGGATAAATCGAAGTCCATGCCACTGTCACGCACTATCGTCCCCACTAACTTCTCTGCTTGATCAACCCTACCATCCACTACAGAAGTCGAATCTATCCCATGCGGCTCACCGTCTTGATTCTCCTCAGGCACTGAACCAGACACAGTCTTAGAGAGATAAAGAAGTAGGGGACGTTCCTCACAAATCACAGAGAGTGGGGCCACGTCCACTACCTCCATAATGGACACCAACTCCTGCCCTTCTTCCTGAGGCATAACCGCATTCACTGGGAAGTTCAACACAGAGTTTCAACATCACCATCCTCCGCCATAGCAATTGGTTCAACATCATCTATAACCAGCTAAGCTAGTGGATTGACCAACAGAGGATCGCAAAGGCAACCTCTTCATAGCTTAGGTCTTCCTTACCCCGCGTCGATGCCACAAAGGATACGTGGTGGCCAGAATCGCAAGTATCAGCTGGATAACTATCACCTTCTTCTGCGTCTCCCATTGTGAAGCCAAAGATTTGAGATGTTGAAGGAACACCTTCTTTGAACTTAAGGGATGAGATGTTGAAGGAACACCTTCACCTCCATGAACCGATCGCCGACACTCTTAGCAATGTCAAGGAGCTCCAGGTGTCTAACCACCGTGATTGCGCCCATCTCAAGGAAAACTGCTCGTTTAGGTGGCTCGATAAAACTCCCAAACCTACACCTTCATCCTTTTTAGAAACTTCCATAGAAACTTGCTAACGTATCTTTGATGGACCCTCAGTCACCTTTGTTGGTCCCATAGCATGGTCAATAACGGATTACTCTAAGCCCGCTGTATTATTCGTAAAAAGCCCCACAAGCACCCAATGCTTATGAATTTTTAAAATTTGAAATTTTATCTGTGACTTACCAAAATTGCGAGGACCTACCCACTGCTGGGCGGAATTCCAATTTTCTTGCCTAAGCTTACGACAGTGTACGACCTCCTTGCACCTAGATTTTCCATTAGGGTCATTGTCAACTTTCTGCAGTCCTGACTGAAAAGAGCCTCTCTCAACAGTTTCTTGCATAACAAAAATGGAGAAAAATTCTTGACCCACTTGCAAGGTCAATAATTTAGGGATGTCTGCACCTTCCAATTTCCAGATGCGAACTCTTACAGATCTAAGATCAGCCCCAGTGAAAGCAGACTTGTCAATATCACATAACTCACCACATTTGCTAGCGAGTTTACGAAAGGTTTGTAACGACCAAGCATGGGCAGGAACACCCAATAGTCTGATCCACAAACTACATTTTCGTAGGTACGATTGATGAGAATCCGGCCTCCAAGGGTCAAGGGATAACAATTTCCCTCTAATATGCACAAAACGATTCTTCAAAGCCTCAACAAAGTCCATCTTCAAGAGAAGGAGAAAGATGATCTTGTTGTCCCCCATAACTATAACCTTTGGAGCATACGACAATTTCCAACTCCTTCTAGCCCAGTCAGAATGACCGAAAATATCCGTTGAAGGCGGAGAGAAAGATCCCACCACCTGAAACTGTGCCTCTGAAAGAATGCCTCCTGAATGATCATACCTAATACTGACCAAAGTAGTGCCAGCTCCACCTTTAGCATCACCATCCCCATCAGAAACCTTGGACTCCTCCATCCAGCCTACTACCAAAAAATTAAGATTTTGCCTTCAAACTCTTTGCGAGCTGTTTGTTGAAAATTTGGGAGTTCCACTAATCTATTTGCAACAAGTTCCATCAAGCTTTTGCCGTCAAACCCTTTGCAACAAGTTCCATCAAGCTTCTGCTGCATACTATCTATAAATTGTTTGCTGCAAACTTACACAGAAACAACCTTTTAAAATAGACTTTTGTGGCGCGCCTTACTTCATCCCGTGCATCTATGGCACCATTAACGGAGCACAGATTCAAAACCCAATTGCAGAGTAAGGAGAAGAAGATAAAAAACGGAGCTTTCCTCCCTATCTTCTTACCCTAAAAGATGAACAACCCCAGCCCCATCTATACCCCAAGTTTGTGAACCTTTGTTGCTTGAGGTTCCCCCTATAGATGCCAATGGATTCAGATTCGGTATATCAAGGCTTCTAAGATGGGCACAAACCAAAGTAACAAATACAAACAATCTCTTCAAGAATCCCCGGAGCAAGTGAGACAAAGATGAGACAAAGATAAAATGGAGGAAAATCAATGAAATATTTTTCTTAAAAAATATTACTCTTCTTTTCTCACATCACATTCTCAAAAAAATCCAACCCATTCTCCCATTACATTCTCTCAATAAATAAAGGAATTTATTGTGTTTGGACGCTCGATCAACCTCAGGCAATATAGATTGGAAAAATTATAGCGTGCCAATTAAGATGTCATGTCATCTAAATCGAACTTAGTCTAAAGCAAGATTTACGCATGAATTTCATAAAGGAACTTTATGTGAATCAAAGTCAATGAAGATTGGGACTTCGGATGCATTTAATGGTTCACAATAAATAAATAAACACCCTTCTGTCTCTAATGTTTATTAGGCCTAGTCTGGTTTGAGCTCAATAGGACCCGCACCTCTACCGTCCGATTTGCGTTGGGTTGGTCTAAGGCCACGGGCGGACCGGGCCGACTGTTGGCAGTCCATAGAAGAAAAGAAAGGCCATGAGTGACCACCCCAACAAAGAAATTTGAGGAAGCACACTTGTTCCATGCAATAATAATATCAGAGCTTGAGGCCCCCGTTAGAAGGTTTCCCTTGGAAAGGGCAAGCTTCACTCCAAAAGAGGTGAAAAACTCTCTCAACCATCTTTGGTGCCGTGTATTCGTGTCGATATGCAGCACTGTAGACATTTGGTCCATATGTAAAACGTGGGCCAATTCATGTATATTTATTGTACTAACATTTCGTAACAGTTTCTTAGACATATGAAAATAAAGTTTCAAGCCATCATAAAGATTTTCAGTACTGAAAGACATATTCCGATATTATTTATAGGGGGCATGCTTTCTATGCTTCCCCTACAGCAAAAAACTTATATACTTACTCTTATCCAACCGCCCATTCTGAATGGAGGGCCAAGATTGCCCCAATCACAATGTCACGTCTCTACACTATTTTATTTTTAGTTTTTTTCTATAAACTTTTTTGACACCAAAATTTGGACATCCAATCCTCTACTAAACTCGCACAAGCAAAAAATATAAAAAAATTATTTTCAATAAAATAAAATGACTAAAATAACTATGAAAGTTTTAAGGGGTATTTTGGTCATTATATTTTATCGAAAAACTATTTTTTTATTTATAGATGCACCCAAATGAGAAGATACCACGTACCAAATTTCATATTCATACAATTTGTATAAAAAAAAAACTAAAAATATAATACATTAATACGTCGGATCTAAGATCAAACGGTGGATGACTCTCTTGATCAATATTGGAGGACTGGGGAAACATAGATCTTCTATGCTCTAAGAGAAGTATAGAAACCTTTCCCATTTATATGTGCATCTTATTGTGATTGTTTGGGGCCTCAGCCCTATACAAACCACACCCTTTAGATAATGTACAATGTAGTAGTAAAAAGAATATTTCATTTATTACAAGAGTAATGATCCTATGAGACCCTCCCATACTCGTGTGTAAGATCCCGATTGATCAGCATTAAATTTGGTACAGATATCTAAACACGTTATCACATAGGTATGGGACTTGACTTTTCTGAAGATCTGTGCCAAATTTAATAGTGATCCTTTGAGGTCCTACACACATGGGTGTGAAAGGGTCTCACAAGGTCACTTCCCTTATTACGAACGCACTAACAAAAATAACATTGCATTATTACAAGTTGAAAAGTCAAAATAATTAAATGTTCTCACATTAGATAAAAAGAAAGAGAGTTTGTTAAAAAATATTTTCTCATACATATGCTTGCACATATCTTAGATATATGTATATCCATTATTATCATATTCATAAAATTTAAATATAATTTATATTAAAATTATATTAAAATCTAAATTAACTTTATTGGAGTAAAATTTTCATATGTTAAATCATCAAGTGCTTTATCAATTGCTTTGTATAAAATAATTGAATATAATTTCACTTTTCTTGTATAAAATTGTTTTTGAGTTTTACATTTTTTGTTCTTTTAATTTCAATTTACTGTATTCGAAAGTTCATTTATGGCTTATATGTATGTTATAGCTATTTGTTATAGTTTTATGGATGTGTCGAGGTTGTACTGACGTTTTGGGCCGCAGTACTGGACCCTCAAGACATGAGCAATTAGGTCATTTAGGCCTTTAATATTAACGTTCTCGACAACTTTTGGGATATCATCTTGGGCAGCACTTTTGCCTATGATATTAAGCACCAATGTTTTGGAAATTGCCTTGGCGAAGGTTCTTGGCAATTGGTTGAGACGAGTGACTATAGTGAATCCAAGTATGTTCGAATGATTATACACGTTTTAAATTTCAGGTCACTTTGATTTGTAGAAAAAAAATGAAAAATGAAACACTATCAGACAATCGTGACCGGGCGATAAACTTTGGACGGTGATAAGGGTAGACGAAATCATGGTTCATCTCACGGTCACGATTGTCTGGTAGTGTTTTATTTTTCATTTTTTTTCTACAAATCAGAATGACCTAAAATTTGGAGCATGTATACATTTTAGTAAGACACACCTAATAAAAACATAAAAAAAAATAATTCGTGAAAACTAAATTGACCAAAATACCACCGAAATGTTTTGGGGGTATTTTAGTCAATTTTTTCAAGTAAAATATGTTTTTGATATTTTTCGTAGATTCGTCTATTTTTTATGAATACATGTTCCAAATTTTAGGTTATTCTGATCTGTAGAAAAAAAAATGAAAATTGAAACATTATCGGACAATCGTGACTGCGCGATGAACCTTGGACGGTGATGAGGGTAGGCGAAATCACTATTCATTTTTGCCTATAGGCATTGCACAGTGTTTTCCTATATATATATATATATATATATATAATTGAGCATAGTTAAGTTTTAAAAAGGGTATTTTTGTCATCTCTATAAGGGGTAAAATTGAAATTTTCACTAAATGATAAGGACACTCTACAAATAAAGTTCTAAGACACTAACTTCCAAAATGCCATTGTACTTTTGTGAATATTTCAAATTTGTCATTGCTTAATGGTAAAGTTACCTATTTAAATAATTTTTTATTGAAAAAGTAATGATTGTTTTGATAAATACATGTATCACAGTCCCTTCTAACTTGAACCTTTGTATTTTGAGGGATTGTTATATATATATATATATATATATATATAGTAAG
>NW_006498549.1:8185403-8209189 GCF_000471905.2 Amborella trichopoda | reverse complement strand
AGCGAATTAGGGTTTTTCACCAAAACGAGATTTTAATGGCCATTCTTTCATTGATTAGTCTACTCTTTATGTGATGCAAATTTAATTGTTAACATAAGTTTATACAGGGAAAGAGCATCTCAATATTCACAAATTGATGAAAAAAATGAAAGTTAATAATATAGTACCTTCATTTCTTATTGGATTCCTAAAAAAAAATATTTATAATGAATTTTAATAATTTTTTCGGATTTTTTTGAAGCTTTAACCCGACCGATTCAATCGATTCTCGATCCGGATCGGCGATCTGGATCGGTTTTTGAGATGCCCGATCCGGGTCACCGATCCACTTTTTAAACCATTGATTAAAACAAATGATTATTACATAGAAGAAGAATGTTTGGGGAGATTTACAATCTAAAATTGGGTCAGCAAAGTCACATATAAAGGAGTTAGATAATGTTCAGTTTATAGGAGGTTCTCTAACACAGGATCAATTCAGAGACATAAGCTTATGGGTGGCTACGTATAAATAATTGCTTAATTTGGAGGAAGTTCATTGGAGACAAAGATCTCATGTGAAATGGAGCAAGGAGGGAGATAAAAATACGAGATTCTTCCATGCTATTGCTAATGCAAGGAAAATGGGTAACTCAATTCAAAGCCTCATGTCAGAGGTTGAAAGAGCACTGGTTGATCATTTCAAGAAATTTTATGAGACCGATCGTGAGATTCAACTATCCATTCAAGATCTACCTTTTACTAGGTTGCCGTTAGAACAAGCTCTGTGGTTAGAGAGAAAATTTGAAGAACAAGAAATCAGAGATGCAGTCTTTGGCCTAGGCAGAGATAACGCTCCTGGCCCTAATGGATACCCAATGGCCTTTTTTTTCAATCTTTTTTGGATATTTTAAAAGATGATATTGTTCAATTATTGGATATGTAAAATTAATATTGCCATAAATTCCACTTTTATTGCTTTAATTCCAAAGAAAAATATCATTGCAGAGATCAAGGATATTCGGCCTATTAGTTTTTTTGGTAGTCTATATAAAATCATAGCAAAGATTTTAGCCAATAGACTGCACTGGGTGGTTCACATGATTATTAAAGGACCACAATTAGCATTCTTGAATGACAGGGAAATTATGGATAGTATTTTGGTTGTACAACAATGTATCCACTCAAGAATCAACGATGACAAACCCGACCTTATTTGTAAGCTAAACTTTGAGAAGGCATATGATAAGGTTGATTGGGAGGTACTACAAAGTATCATGGCTAAAATAGACTTTCGATCAAGATTGAGATTGTGGATTGATGGTTGCCCGTCTTCTACCCATTTTTCAGTTCTTGTTAATGACAAAGCAACTAGTTTTTTTAAAGGATCAAGAGGATTGACACAAGGGGACTCTCTTTTACCATTTTTATATACTTTGGTACCTGAGAGCTTTAGTGTCATGCTAAATGGATTGACAGTGCCAATGATCATATTAGGGGTAAATATTGGCAATAATGGTCTTACAGTATCATACTTACAGTATGTTGATGATACCATTATATTCTATGATCACACGGTTAAGAAAATCACATGCCTATGAATTGTTTTGAAAAGTGTGGGAATTCCCTTGGTGGCTTCAAGGCCTTCAAGATCAATTTGGGATCCGGTGGTGGAGAAATTTGATAAGAAATTGGACACTTGGAAAGCTAAAACTCTTTCTTTGGGGGGATCATATACGTTGATTAAATCCACTTTGTCCAATCTCCCAGTATATTTTTCGTCTTTATTTAAGATGCCAAAATAAGTTGAAAAGAAACTAAAGAGAATTATGAGAAATTTCTTGTGAGGAAATGACAAAAAGGAAAAGATTTCATCTGGTGAGTTAGGCAAAAATTTGTAGACCAATGAAAGAGGGAGGATTGGGTGTTAGGAGGTTGAAACATATGAATTCAGCACTTTTAGTAAAATGGTGGTGGAAAATTCATGCACAACCTGAGTCTTTTTGGATGCTTATTCTGATAGATAAATATGGAATGGATTTGAACTTTGGCCTCATTAAAAGTCCAAGAAACAAGACAAGTTTGTCCCATATTTCGAGAGGCATTGACTATGAGACATCTATTTATCTATGACAATTCTGAAAAATAGTGGGGAATGGAAAATCTACTCTCTTTTGGTTTGACAAATGTATCGGAGATGACCCATTGAGGTACCTTGTCCCTGAGGTTTTCTCAAAAGCTTTAAACCCACTAGCATCTGTCAAGGAGGTTAGTGGAGGTGTTTATAATAATATTGTTTGGTCCATTCCTTGTAGGTACAGGATGTACATACAGATTTATCGAGGAGTATCAAACATTGTTGGAATTATTGAATGGCACATATTTGACTCCAAATATAGATGATAGCTTTATTTGGGATCTTACCCTTTCGGGAGATTTTTTGGTTAAGTCAACCTACGAATTATTATTTTCTGATCGTTTGAGAGAGTTGGATGCTGGTTTATTCAAGATTAAGAAATTGCATGTGCCTCTTAAAGTGCAGCTATTATTATGGATCATGTGCCAAGATAAATTAGCAATTGTTGACAACTTGATAAAGATGAGGTTTATTATCACCAATGTATGTATCCTATGCAAACACAGTGATGAAACTTTACAGCATCCTTTCCTCTCATGCCCTTTTGTTTCACATCTTTGGGATTGGGCTCGGTAGTGCCTCAATTTGCCATGACCTTTGCTCCAAAATGTCAGAGCTCTTCTTAACCAATGGATCACAAACGATATTTCAAAGATGAGAACTATTATTTGGATATCTATATGGGTTAGCCTTCTTTGGAGTGTATGGAAGGAAAGAAATAGTGATAGTATAAGTACAAATCTGTCTACATTAAAATCGAATATTTCAACAGTTGCAGCTGATTGGTTCCTTGCACATAAGGATAATGGCTTTATCCCTAAAAGTTTTATCATGAGCAATCCCTTGGCAGTTGCGACTATGGGTGTTACCACTAGCACTCATAATGAGGTTGTTTGAATACCACCACCAGTGAATTCCTTTAAACTTAATTTTGATGGAAGTTTACTTTGCAATCTAGGGCCAACTAGTTATGGTGGTCTCATCATAAATAATTTGGGTCATATTTTATTTTCTTACTTGAGTCCTTCTGGTATCACAACAGCAAATGAGGTGGAAGCACGAGGTTTATTAGAAGGTTTAAAATTGTTATGAACTTTAGAAGGGGGCAGAATTATCGAAGGAGACTCGACAAAGGTCATTGCCTGGAGTAAGAGAAAGGGCCACATTCTTTTGAGATTAATGACTATTTTTCATCAAATTTGGGATATTTTGTCAATATCTATGGTAAGGTCCAACATTGTTATAGAGAAGCAAATGAAGATGCCGATGTTCTTGTCAAATGAGGAGTCCATATTCACTTTCTGTTGATTACTTCATATTTGTAATCTTATGTATTTGCTTGAACTTCTTGTATTTTACATTTGAATTAATGATAATTTGAATTAATGATAAGTCATACTTTACCATCCAAAAAAAAAGAGGAAGCATATTGGGTCCAGGCAATAATAATAATGATAATAATATCAAGATTGAGGCCCCAACTAGAAGGTTCGCAAAATAGAAGGGGCAGCTTCAAGCTAAAACATGGGAAAAACTCTCTTTCACAACCAACGTGACCCATTTCTCCTTCACCTTTGAGTCAGCTGATACATGAACATGTTAAACAATGTTCCCTTGGGCCTAGGGGAGGACATTGGGGGTCAGAGGTGGCCGCGGATTGTTGTTGAAAAGGTCATTTAGATGGTCACGCCATCTCTTGTCCAACATTACCCCAAAGACTTTAACAATCATTTGGTATCGCATGTTGACTTGTGTCGATATATACTGCTATAGTCTTTTGGTCTAATGGGTATGTATTATTTATTGTACCGATACTTCGCGTCGTCTTCTTAGACAGGCATATCCCTTCTATGTAATAGATAAAGGTGTTTCTTTGATGGGAACTCCCAGCATGTTACTATAAGGTTAAAACAATCTATCACCACACCTTGAGCTTCCATTATGCCCTTATTATACTTAGGAAAAAGGTTTATATAGAGTCGAGGTTCTAAACAATCAAATTAACGTGCACTTCAAAAATTTTATTAGAAAAGGTTTTTTTGATGCCCAAATATCCTCAAATTGATGGTCTCGGCATCAAGATGCATGGACATGAGAAAAAAATGGATTTCAAGGTTTGAAAATAGTGCATCTTGTAATGTATTTTTAGACCGTCAATTTTCAAGACTTTCAAGTCTTCATAGATCTACTAGATCTACACTATTTTTATTTTATAATTAGAGATAAAAATATATTTTAAGGCTATCACAAAGATTTCTAGTATTAAAATCATATTTCTTGACACTATTTGAAAGTAGGTTCTACTTTGATTGTTTAGAGCCATGGCTCTATACAAACCACATTGAAATCACATTACTAGAGGAATGTGAAATATTTTATTATTCTAGAAGCAGTTTATGAAAGAAACTCTTTTATATTTTAATAATAACACAATGTACTAGTAAAAAGAGCACTGCATTTATTACAAATGTACTAGAAAAAGGAAAATTGCATTTATTAAAATTGAGAAGTCAAAATAATTAAATGTTCTCACATGAGATTAAAAAACAAAAAGAAATCTTCTGTAAAATATTTTCTCATATGTATATATGTTTACACATATCTTTGATATATGTATATTCATTATAAATGAAATTCAGATATAATTTATATTTTAAAATCTAAATTAACCTTTATTGGAGTAAAATTTGCATCTGTTAAATTATCAACTGCTTTGCCAATGGCCTTGCATAAAATAATAGAATATAATTTTACTTTTCTTGAGAAGAATGAAATCATTTTTAAGTTTTATTATATATATATATATATATATTAATTTCAATTTACTATATTGGAAAGTTCATTTATGTTTTATGAGTACGTTATATTTATTTGTCATAATTTTATGATAGAAGTTGTACTAGAGTTTTGGGCCAAAGTACTAGATACCTTTTTTGGTATCTATGTATCACTACTCTTGTTCCTTCTCAAAAAGACAATGATATCATCTAGGTCAAGGATGAGATAGTGAGAGAACCCAAGGGAACTAGGAAGTGTTAGTTTAATTTTTGGGTCGAGGTCAAAGGAATTAGGTCATTTAGGCCTTCAATATTGATGTCCTCGGCAACTTTGGGGATATTATCTTGGGCAACACTTTTGTCTATGGCATTAAGCATCGATGTTTTGCAAATTGCCTTGGCGAAGGTTCTTGGACCTTGGTTGAGGTGAGTGACTGCGGTGAATTCAAGTTTGTCTGAGTCTAAAATAGGTGAATTAGGAAAAGGGAAAAATCATAAAAACAAAACAAAAAATGATTTTTTTTATGAAAATGTCTTGTTGTGGAGTGAAACTAATGAATTGAAAGAAAAAACGACAAAAAAAATTGCGTATAGATTGTCTCTGAAGTATAAGTGAAGTTGCAGCTCATACAACACATTCGAATATGTTAATCAAAATATTTACACCTACATATTTTAAGTAATATATATATATATATATATATTACTAAGTTTAATAACTAAGGATGAAATTACTATTGTATAGTACTAACTTAGGAATGGAATTATCACCATAAGGGTTTCCTCATGAAATAAACTTTCAAGATCCTAGGTTGTAGACTTCTAACTAACAAATCAGCATAAGGTTTTTATGGATCACATAATAATCTATGCATATCACTTAGTGAAGTTCATAGAGTATGTAATTTGTATAAAATGTAAAATTTGACAAAATTTTATCTTACATATGTTTGCTAAACTAAATAAAATAGATTAATACCTCGTTAAAAAAATGAGTGTCGATAGCAGTGACGTTATTTTGGATCTCCCTATAACGGTTGAGGGCTCAGGATAAAAAACTCTGAAGGGCTATAATGCCAATAGCTCTCTCTCTTTCTCGCTCTCGTATGGTAACCCACCACCTCAATCCTACCCCTCAGTTGTGATCGTCTTCAACTATATAGTCGTGGTTGATTGGTCATAATCAGTGGCCTCCCTCGTTAGTTGTCTCTTCTTCAAATTGAGAGTGTGCGGACATACACTAGGTTGTGCAAAATCTCTATCTTCAAACTATTCCTCCTTGAAGGATGCATCCTCTCTGTCTTCAAAATATTCCTCCTTGAAGGATGCATCAGTTATAATTTTTCTCAGAACTTGAGGTGGAGCATGTTTGGTTTAAGACCTCTATTTCAATAGGTTCAAAGTCCATACAACTCCCATCATTCAGTTGGTACGGAATAGGATTAAAGACTAATCATTTGATAAAAAACCAACAAATGCGTTATACACATATTACTTATGTCATGAAATAACAATCCATGTAGTTTCGTAGAGCTTTCCTTGTGTCCTTTCTAGTCCTTGTGCCCCTTGATATGGCTCAAGCCTCTCATTCCAGTACCTCACACCTTTCACTATCTCAAGGCATCGGTTCTGATCCGATTTATAATAATTTTCAAATTAAAGAAGAAGCATAAATAAAATATTAACATAAACATAAATATATAAATAAATGAAAACATATATTTGAACTTTAAATTTATAATTACTTGCTGCATGTATATAGCAATACAATTGGTTGGCGCATTTATTATCGATAACATCCCATACCTTTGCATGGAATTTGCAGGTTTTCCTGGTGGCCTGTTTTACTCGATCTAATACGTAATAAAGGAATCCTATGGCTGACTTAATATCATAATCAACTAACTTCAGTACCTTAACTTGTGGTGTGGCCCAAGCCACCTCGTTGCATCTCATCCAAAATGGACTTGTACTAATGATGTTCTGAACCTCCTTTACAATCACATTTCTCCTAAGATGTGATGAGAACCAATGAACCTCCTTTACAATCACATTTCTCCTAAGATGTGATGAGAACCAATCCTGTGATTCCACCATCTACTTCAATCTTGGTTGTTGCTTTAGGATCGGCAATAGTCAAATATAATGTGGCAAACCTTGTGATAGCATGCTTGATGAGCTCTCCATCAAATTGCAATCTCATTAAGGAAAGGATGTATGGGTTCTTGTATATAAAGTTGGTGACCGTTTTCGCATTCTTAATATAAGCAATTACCTACCTCAATTTCCTGCTCCAACATGAGATATATACAGTGGGAAACTAAGGGGGTCTAACTAAATTCTTTCTCTTTTCCTTTAGTAGCTTCCTTGCCTTCATTTTTGTGATTATCTGCAATATACTATATCACTTTATCTTCCTCAATATATACTACAACCTTATCAAGCTTCTCAAATAGGAATCTTCATGTCCTCTTTTGTGATAAATATCTACACTAGAGTGGAAAAATGTTATTGTAGAATATATAAGGAACTTTACTATTTTCCTTCCTCACCCATCCATCGAGTCATCTGACATAAATGTGACCCTCAATTGACCCTAAGAATTGTTTAAATCTCGAATGAATGAATTTACTCTGTCAAGATCTAAGTAGCCCAGACACACACCCTCCGATGCCAAGCACTACACGCAGAGGAGGTACTATAGAATCTGGAACGTGAGTACTAGATACTCAGGTCCATCTAGCAACATCTCACCAATATATATCTATGTCTTGTGCATATTTCCTAGACGAGTCAACCTAGCCTGCTCCATTTGAGCTTCAAACTCTGCCTCCTTATCATGTGTAGTGGGTGCATAATATTCTCCCCCTATCACCTCAATAAGCCTCTGTCTCTAACTATTTTTTCTTTCTCAACCTTAGTCGCCTTTTGGTTTTGCTCCTTAACAGCCAATTGCAATTTGCCACATGACTTTGCATCATCTCAAAGTTTTGCTAAGTGATGTTTCAAGCGAGTAATGACGTATGTCATCTTCCTCCTACAAAAATTAGAGCTAACCCACCCCTGCCTTTTTTAATGAACTTCTCCCTATTCTCCTAAGCTAGATCCACTCGCACCATCTCTTAGGTCTATAATGGAATATAAAGTCCTAAATACAAAAAAAAATTCTTATTATCAGATAAATTCATTTAAAAATATAAAAAATTCAACTTACAAGATATTACTTCTTTTTTTTAAAAAAAAAAACACGATCCAGAACCTTTTAAGAAATTTTTTTGTAAGTTAACCATTTTAAAATATCAACCCTTTTGAATATTGATTTTTCACTTTGGCCTATCTCAGGCACGTGGGCTTCTTTTATATCAGAAATATACATAGTTGTCCCCCTCTTTTACTTGAACCTATTGTTACTTATCAAATAAATTTTTTCATGTTCATAGCGTTTTCTCTTTTAATGTTCTCTCTCTCTCAAAACCCAAATTATTTTTTTTATAGAGAGAAGTTTTGTTAAAGAGAGATAGAACAGAAGGGCTTGATGGAGAAAGAGCAGGGATTTGATGGGGAAATAGGTTGGGAGAAAATAGTTGGTAATTTGGGAGGGAGGGAGAGAGGTAGAGAGTTTTTATGGGGATGTAGCTTGATTGGGAGAACTAGAGTAGTATTATTATTATTATTATTTTTTTATTTTTTTTATTTTTTATTTTTTTATTATTATTATTATTATTATTTGCAAAGAGAGAGAGAGATTAGAGAGAAAAAGAGTGGCTACATGAAAAGGGAGAGGTACACCTAATGGGATGTGGAGAGAGAGAGAGTAGGTGAATGAAGAGAAATGTAGAAAGATGAGAAATGACGGATGGGTGGCATCACAAGAGAAAATTTTCTTGTGGCGATTAAATTATGTTGGGATATTAAACTAATTATATTTTTATTTTATTTTATTTTATTTTTATTATTAGAGTAATGATCTTATGAGAGCCTCACACATACAGATTGTATAGGACCCCACTCTTGTGCCGTCAGATCTGACATCAGATCTTGGAGAGAGATGGGATGGCAGCTCAAAGGTAAAAGGCGATCAAATCTCTATCGCACGCTCTACCCTCCTTGAAACAACACTACAACTTCTCTTGAACCAGCACTGCAATTTACACAAGCGAACCCAAGTCCATGCTTCTCTCTCTCTTTCTCTTCCCTCTAAGAAACTATATTCTCCCCCTCTACTCACTACGAAATGGGTCTTCTATGTCCAATACCTCTCTCCTGGACTGGTCTTTTGTACTTTTATTACTCCCTCTCTACTGTAGAAACCACTGATTTTCCTCTTCAAGTGGTTTTTACTCTTTTATTAAACATTTTTCTCTCACACATTCTACAGTTAAATCCTTTCTCTCTCCATAACCAAAAAAGCCTCCTACTCCCAAGTGTGCCTGCTCATATCTACACCTTGAATCTTCTCTTTCTAAAAATCATCCTTATTCTGCTGCAACACAGCAAATCCTTTTCCCTTTTACCCTCACCAATCCAGTCCCTCTGCCTCCACACATGCCTGCAAAGCCTATGAAAGTTCTGTCTCTATCTCTTTCTCTCTCTACGTCCATGGAGAATAAGAAGTCAAGCTCGTTGGGTCATTGGAATTTTTCTCGAAAAGTTGAGAATACAGGCTTGAAGCCCCATTGTCCACTATGAAGGAAGAGGAGGAGAGAGGGAAAGCACTTGGTTCAAGTTTTTTTGCGGATTTTGATAGGCTAATTGTTACGGTTATGCATAATGGTGATTCTTCTTCTTCTTTGGATATGAGTGAATTCCCCAAAACACCATAGGATTCTTCTCACCAGCACCTCTTGAGACCCATTTGTCCTAGGATCAAGGGCTAGCATTTTTGTGTTTTTAATATGGGTTTCTCTCTCTCTAGATTGTAAATAGATGGAATTTCAACAGGTTTGATGCGAAGTTTTGAGCAATTGGATTCTCTCTCTCTACATTGTAAATAAATGGAGGACCAGCGTCTTGTTCCTTTCATATTCGTTTGCAAATATTACTAATTTTTGAGTTTTCAAATGAATATTGAGGTTCCTAAATGGGTTGGAATTGATATACCGGATATTTTATTTAGCTAATCTCTTTCTCTTTCTTCCCCAATAACCAACCCTAGCCCATGTTTTACTGTCTTCCATGTCCCCTCCCTCACTCTGTAATTTCGTAGAGATGTGTGGCTTCTCTTAACTAGGAAGAGGCAGGGGCATGTGCTCTCAATCTTTCAACATTTAATCCACCTGTGAGGGAGAGAGAGAGAGAGAGCTTCATCAGGGAAGAGTCTAATGGTAGAGCGTGAGATCACATGGACTTATGCCCTTCTTTTTTTTTTTTTTTTGACTTTAACCATTTCACCCGGTTCCTTTTTACCATCTTTACAGGTGAGCTGGCGTCCCATCTCTCCTCGAGATGTGTATGCAAATCTGACGGCACAAGAATGGGGTCGTATACAAAGATCTAATTGTACAAATATGGGGTCATATGCAGCCCATATGCATAAAGGTCTCATAAGATCATTATTATCATCATCATCATCATCATCATCATCATTATTAGTATTATTTATTGTTTTCTAGTGCTATTTTTGGCATATTGGAGATGACTCATGGGAGATTGACACCAATGAGAAAGAAAGGATTATAGAGAGAGGTGAGTTAGTTTGCAATGTATATGTGGAGATGGTGCTCTTCGTCTTCTTAGCAGATTTCAGATCGAAGATTTCAAATCACGTTCATCATATTTCAAATCACATGATTGTAAATATGTCACTAACTAGACTCAAATTTCAAAAAAAGAGTATAGAACTTTATGATATGCCTCAAGCCATCCAATTTGACATCTAATGGCTAATAGCAATTGTGACAAAGATAGATGATCTTATAGTAAGCAATCGCAAGAGAGTGTAAGAGCGTGAAAAGGAAGAATAACATCATAAAACAAGGTGAGAGGAGGGTGAATTTCTAAAATACCTCTCTTCAAAAAGATATCTCGAAAAATGAGAGCCAAAACCAAAAGACAAAATACTGTAGGTCCAATATGTTAAAAGAAGTATCTTTCAAGATCTTTTTCCTTAAAAGCCTCACATTCTATTGAAGTCAATATTACAATTACAAAAAAAGTATACATTCTTTGGGGGTCACCATTTAGCCTGTCAACCTATTTCTAATTTACTAATAAAAACATGACCCTATGGGGAAGGATGCCTCTTGGGAGTATACATATGCGATGTACGGTACACGATGCACTTTGTGCCAAAGAGCACATTTCCAAATTGTGGAGATTAACCTCATATTCTTAGAAAACTAATGGTATTAGGGTTTATATGGACCAAGGCTTTAAAAATCATCTCCCAATCTAGATCAAGAGGTTTATTCCCAACAAATATCGGGAACCGGTTGGGTACTCATCAAAACTGGCCACCAACTGGCTTCGTCAAGAACTAGCCGATACTATCATAGTCGAATCAATCGATTCTATCCTGAACCAATTTGATGGGGGGCAATTTTTTGTATGTCCATTTTTTATTTTTATTTTTAAAAGCAGGGTGATAGTGGTCGGGCCTGGATCTACCTCGCGACCTCGGGGACCCAGATTCGATTGACCCCCTCTCAAACAACTGCCTTGACCTCACATATATGTGTGCGGTTCCTGTGTCATGTGCAGATAGGTATGTCCAATTATGAGAAGATTTTAAAGCGATGAAAAAATGGACTCAAGCACTTACCTCACCACGATTGGAGTTCGTGGGATAAGCCCGGGCTATTGTCCTCTGAGATCAATGAATGAAAACCCTCTGATTGTCTAGCAGCCCAGTTTGAATTTGACCCCCTCTCTAAACTCAACACCTCACCTCCAATCTTACTGAAAAACTACTAATAAAATCCTTTGATGTGCTTCTTATGGGTAAATGACTCTAGTTTTCGTGGTAGAGTAGTAGGAGAAATAAGTAAGACAGAAGAGAAAGAAGATGGTAAGAATAAAGACTTGATGATGACTTATATTAGAAGTGTAAAGAAGAAGAAGATAAAGAAAGCAAAGTAAAAAAAGAGTGAAGAGATGACTCAAAGAAAATTGGGCAGCCTCCCTGCATAACTTCTCATAAGAGGTATTATCAGAGACAAGGAAAAGCACTAGGCTTGAACCCTTGGTACCCGAACTAGGAGTGAGCCTGTAGCTTTGTCTCTAAACCAAAGAGCCCCCTAAATGTGATTAAGGGAGAGAAGAAGTGTGTGTGTGTGTGTGTGTGTGTGTGAGAGAGAGAGAGAGAGAGAGAGAGATGATAGCGTCTTATAACCAAACACTATGTGACTCGGTGGTTAGAGTAGGGAAAGGGTTAGAACTCTAAAGAAAGCTAACTCAGGATGACCCCAACCCCAGTGATCGAGTGTAAGAGAATCAGTGTCTCCTATGACCCGATTTCACTATACGAGCCGATGGTTAGAATAACAATCCGAGAGTTAGAACCTCAAGGCAGTATCTTAGGACGATCCTAAATCGAGTGCTCACGGATGAGAGAAGAGATGAGTAAGAAAGAGAATGAAGAAGTAATGAAAATAAGAGATAAGAAAGGAAGAAAGAATGATAAAATAAAATGAAATGGCGTGAAGATAAATGAATGAGAAGTGAGTATGTGAGATATGATAGAAGGATAGAATGAATGAGAGAGAGTAGATGAAGATAGATGAGTTTAGAGAGAATGGAGTAAGAAAGTGAGAGAGAAGAATTAATAAGATGGGCATAGAGAGAATGGAGGAAATGAGAGAGTAGAGAGGAAAGAAATGGACCCGCCTATGGTATGGATCCGTCACCTATTGGGGAAGAAAGAGAGAGAGATGATGAGAGAATAGAGAGGGCAGAGATGGCTCGCCTATGGCATGGGTCTGTCAACTAATGAGGGAGTGAGAGAGAGACGATAAAGAGAATAGAGCGCCTATGGCGTAGGTCTGTCAACTTATGGGGGAGTGAGTGAGAGAGAGACGATAAAGAGAGAGGGGGAGCTGGACCCGTCCAAGGCACAGGTCTGTGCATCTAGGAGGAGAGGGGCAAGAGAGAAATAGGTAGAGGGGAGAGCCGTGCCCACCCCAAGTGTGGGTCCGGGTTTAGATCAGAGAGAGAAATAGGGAGTGAAAGAGAGTGAGAGAGAGAGGGGACGAGAAGGAGGTCGGACCCACCTTGGGTCTGTGAGAGAGAAAGAGAGAGAGAGAAATAAAGAAAAAAGAGAGACAAAGAGAGAAAGAAGAGAGGAAAAGAAAAAAAGAAGAGAGGGAGAGAGAGGAGAGCGAGTGGACCTAAAATGAGCTTGAGCCTAGGTACGCATCCATTGGTCCCTTTGTATGCACATGCACATGAGAGAGAGGTCTTCATTTTTGTGGGTCAAGGTTAGGGTCTATGCCTTAGGCAATGGTTTAAAAAGCGGATCGGTGACCCGGATCGAACACCTCAAAAACTGATCCGGATCGGCGAATCGATGATCCGACTCGGGAATCAGGTGAATCGGTCAAAATAAAGCTTCAAAAAAATCCAAAAAAAATTATTAAAATTCATTATAAATATTGTTTTTTAGGAATTCAATAAGAAATGAGGGTACTCCATTAAGAATTTTCATGTTTTTGCATGAATATGCAAATATTGATATGTTCTTTCCCTGCATGAACTACTATTCAGCATTTAATTTACATCACACAAAAGGATAAACATAGAATTATCATGGAATAAGTATATCAACATACATGGACTACAATAAAGCATACAATTAGTAACATACGATCTAAAAATAAAATGACAGACGACGATGTTGTTCTTCTTGGTCACGCTAGTGCCATTGATTGAATTCGTTTAACAATTCATTGATTTGATCCAAAAATGAATCATCGATATTAGTAGGCGTCTGACTATACACAAATCCCTGAGTGTTAGTGTTTTGTTGTGTTCCCAATCCAAAATCCCCGTAGGTTGTCCATCCTACATGCTCACCGACACTGTCGTGCTCATCCCTACACTGTTGCTGTTGGGACTCGATATGTGACTAATATGGCTGGGATAGGGTGGCCTCAGAATCATGGTCTCTCTCATTTTCTCTTAGACCCCCTTCCCACTCTTTCATGCTGCTCATCACCTTCTTCAAGATCTTCCTCACTGATAGCCTCAAGGAACGCTCTCTTGTGCAACACTGGCTCCTCCTCTTCTACTACCCATTGGTCTGCTGTGTCTATGACAAATATTGTGTCCAAGTCTATCGGCCCATAGCCTTCAAGCTTCCTTCTTATTTGTCGCTCTCGGAGGTTTAAATTATAATGAACGTACACTAATTTATGAAGCTTATCAGAAGCAAGTCGATTCCTCCTAGTAGTGTGCAACCATTGGAACGTACTCCAGTTACGCTCACAGCCAGTAGCAGAATATGTTTAGGAGAGCACCATGATTGCTATCATCTTTAGGTGAGGTGCATCAGTACCATATATCTCCCACCATTCAGCTGGATTAAAATGCAAAAAGCATTGTAAGGGCAAGAACAATTCATAAGATTAAATATATGAATGAACAAAATATTAGCGAGGGGATAACCTGGATCCATCATAGTTTTAGAATTCCTGGCAAGTCTAGTTCCAAAAGATCCTATAGCATCTCTATACATAACAAGCTAAAATAAATATATTACGTTTTAGTGCATTATTCCTCACAAATATAACAACTCAATGAAGTTCTTACCCAAACATTAAATAATACCTCTTGTATTGCTACTACTTGGTTTTGATGGCTTCTCTCTAACCTTGCAATAATGTATCTGACCCCTTCCATAATCTTGTGGGGATGTTCAGGTGTCAAATAGAAAAAGTTTGGGTTGAAGTAGTAACCTACAAAATATATAAATAGAAAAATGTCATTTACAATTTCATTAAAAAATGATTTAAAACGAAACATTGTAATGATATAAATATATATTTACCAGCATAATGAATTGGACGTCCAAATTTGGTGTTCCACCTCCTTTCTATAATCTCGATCACTTTGCTAACAAAACTACACTTCTCCCCATTAGCTGATTTCGCCCTCTCAATACCTTCATAAAGGATACCCATGATAGCTTTTTTGTCAGCATCCACCATTCTTAACACCGTGACCAAAGGGGCAGTTGCCTCTACAACACTGGAACATCGAGACCAGAACCGCCTATTTGAGACTATGTTGTCCACTTTTATACCGGTACTGGACTTCGAGAGGCGGTCATTTAACCACTCTTCACAGGTAAACAATCTCTTTAATGCACCTTCAGATTCTCGAATGGATTCCACAGCTAAGTAATCGGTTGCAAAGCGAGTTATGGCAGGCCTGATTATCTCTTTTTTCTTAGAGTGTTCTCTAAACAGAAATAAAATTTTAGAGTGGTTGTATATAAATCTCGACACCAACCTTGCTTCCTCTAGAGTCTCCTTCACAATTTTGATCTCACTGATCTCCTCTAACATAAGATCGATGCTGTGTGCAGCAAACGGGGTCCATACTAGATGCTTCCTCTTATCCATCAACTTGCTGCTCGTAAAAACACATGCACATGCATTGCCCGTAATAAACTAGACTACATGCTTATCTCCCACCTCCTCTACTATCTGATCATATAGTCGTACATAGAAGTTTGCATCCTTCTTCGTCCCTGATACTTCTTTGCTAGACAAAAAAGTTGTACCTTTTGGGGAATAGGCCAAGAAGTTTAAAAACTCCTTTTTGCTAACTTTATTCAACTAACCATCACTCATGAGAGTAATGTCTGTCCTTGGACAACTCTGTTTATATTCTTCAATCCACTTTGTAACTTCCTCCACCTCTTCATCTAATATTGGCCCACTGAGCTCATATGCTGTCGGGGGTTTTATCCCGGGCCCGATTCTCTAGATTACACTGACCATAGGTGGAAAATATGGGCTATTGGCTGCATCAAAGGGAATCCCTTTATCGTAGAACCATTTACCAACATATATCCCCAACATGTTTCTTGTACCTTTAACCATGCTTTTTAGGGTCATCTGTTGTGACTTAGGCTTTAAGAGAAATGGGTCTTTACGACCATGACCTGCAATACTGGTACTCCTAGGTAACCTAGAAACAATTTCTTCAACATCTAATTCTCCTTGATACATATTGCCATCAACCCCTCCATACATATTTGAGCTGGACCCGCCATACATGCTAGAGCTGGGCCCGCCATACATGCTCGAGCTGGGCCCGCCATACATGCTCGAGCTGGGCCCGCCATTCATGTCTGAGCTAGGCCCACCATGCATGTCTGAGCTAGACCCACCGGGCATTCTAAACCCACGTTCCCTCTGATATTGTTCATGTAAACTCAATCTTGTTGCCATGTCCAGGTCTATTATATTACTCTTGTAGGTTATTATATTGCTCTTCTGTATCATTCCTGCTTGATGGCGTATATAAACTAGCTATCTCCTCATTCATCCTATGTTTGGCAATTTTTTTACCTTTGTTAGCATTAAGAATTGCCGCCATCTGTTGTTTTACATTACTAGGGACACTAGTGCATACAGAAACATCTCCCTTAACCGCTGCCAAGTGTTGCTTGAACCTATGCACCCCACTACTTATCACTCTTTGACACTAATTAAAAATAATTTTATCTTTTTGGTTGGGATCAAGTCTGACCCCATGTTGCCATGCAGGGTCTTCTGCAGATCTTGACATGATTCAACTGTTTTAAGATGTAAAAAGTTAAAAATTAACCTAACAGTTCAACAAGAAAAATAATCACCATGTACAGTGATAATATGTTGGGGTAGTGATAATATGTTGGGGTAGTTCATGTAGTCATATTTGTTGTTATTTGTTATTGCAAAAAGACCTCTATTGACAATAATATTTTCGTACATATCAATTACAAACATTCAGAATAATATAATACAAAATGCAAGCTCCAAACATGGCTACAACTCAATTATCAAAAACATACATTTTTTGCATTAAAAAATTAATATTAAAAACAATTCTTTACAGAGCCACCTAACATCAGTGATTCCAACTAAAAAATGCATTAACAACAGATTAAAAAAATACAGTTTTGCATTAAAAATATAATAACATGCATTTTTTTGCATAAATAATCTATCAACATAAATTTTTTTCAACAAAAACTTTAACAATAAAAATTTTAAATATGGTTTAATACCTCATGATAATTAAAACCTTGTCACGATTTTCACATCTTTTCGAAAAATCATCATTTTTCAAAAAATTCGATCATGGAAAAACAAAACAAAAAAAGTACAGCAAACTCAAACAATAAAAATAAAAAATTCGGTTTAATACATCATGATAATCAAAACCATATCACGATTTTCAAATCTTTTCGGAAAATCATCATTTCTCAAAAAATTCGATCATGGATAAAAAAAAAATTAAAAAAAAGTACAACAAATTTGCAAAAATTCGATCATGGATGACAAAAAAAAATTCAATCATGGATTAAAAAAAAAAATTAACAAATTTTCAAAAAATTCGATCATTGATTACAAAAAAAAATTCGATCATGGATTAATAAAACCAAATAACAAATTTTCAAAAAAATTCGACCATGGATTAAAAAGAAAAAAATCATAAGTTTTCAAAAAATTCGATCATTGATTACAAAAAAAAATTCGATCAT
Source organism: Amborella trichopoda (assembly GCF_000471905.2). Next base: position 8,191,605 of record NW_006498549.1, on the reverse strand, counting down.
GGATTAAAAAAAAAATCACAAATTTTCAAAAAAATCGATCATGGATTAAAAAAAAAAATCACAAATTTTCAAAAAATTCGATCATAGATTAAAAAAAATAATCACAAATTTTCAAAAAATTGGATCATAGATTACAAAAAAAAATTTGATCATGGATTAAAAAAAAAATCACAAATTTTCAGAAAATTCGATCATTGATTAAAAAAAAAAAATCAAAAATTTTCAAAGAATTCGATCATTGATTACAAAAAAAAATTCGATCATGGATTAAAAAAAAAAATCACAAATTTTCAAAAAATTCGATCATAGATTACAAAAAAAAATTTGATCATGGATTAAAAGAAAAAATCATAAATTTTCAAAAAATTCAATCATGGATTACAAAACATTCGATCATGGATTACAAAAAATTCAATTATGGATTACAAAAAATTCGATCATGGATTACATAAAGTTCGATCATGGATTAAAAAAAAAAAAACAAAAATTCGATTATGGATTACAAAAAAGGAAAAAAACAATTCGATCATGGATTACAAAAAATTCGATCATGGATTACAAAAAACTCTATCATGGGTTACAAAAAAAACAAAAAACAAAAAATTCGATCATGGATTACAAAAACAAAAAAACAAAAATTTCGATCATGGATTACAAAAAATTAGATCATGGATTAAAAAAAAAAAAACAATTCGATCATGGATTACAAAAAATTCGATCATGTATTACAAAAAATTCGATCATGGATTACAAAAAAAAAAAAATTAATGTTCTCTACAGAGCCATCTTACACAAGCCATTTTAACTAAAAAATCCACCTCTAAGTGAATAAATTACATCCAATTGAGTACATTTCTGATAAACAACAATATAAGGAATCAAAACCCTAAATTCTGAACACATTATCATCAATAAATCAAATCAAATCGATTAAATTGAGCAAAAATAAAAAACGCAGTTCTTTTCTTCACAGACAACAGTCATTGAATCTAAAAAATGAAGTTCAAATTGAATAAATCAGATGAAATTGAATACATCTAATTATAAACAACACTATAACGATTAAAAATGCTAGAAATCTAACACATTATTTGTAATATATTATGAACAAAAATTCGAAAGGCGGAAAAAAAAAAAAAAAACAAAACAGCAGAAATTTTTTTCCACAGACATCACTGTGTTCATCTAAAAATTCACGCTGTAATTGACCAAATTACATAAAATTGAATATGTTAAATCATAATAGACATAATAAAGATTAAAAACCCTACAAATTGAACTCATTAACTTCAAAAAAAAGAACCCGAGCCTTCAATCTCCAAATAACTCTGTTTTTCTCAACAATTATCCCAAATTCGTAACAGAAGGTTTTGATGAACAACTTTACTATCAAAATGCCTACAAATTTTGACAGATTCATGCCCTATTTGGCATGAAACACAAGGAAAGGTGGAAACCCTAAAAATGTAACTTTCGTGATCCAAAAACACAAAATTTCTCAACCATTTAATCCGTTAAAAAGCTGAATAAAGCTGTTTAAAGCCTGCATATTAGATCACATGCCCAAAAAAACAAGAAAAATGATCAAAAAATGAAAAATTTTGAAGAATCCCATGAAGAACATTGTGCAGCCCGTGTTCTTCACGGGACTCGCCGATTCCGTACAGTGAATCGGCTAGTCACTGTACAGACTCGCCCGGTTCTCTCTAGAACAGGGCGAGTCCCAGTTTTTTGAGCGATTCGAGACGCTATTGTCGATTCCCGAGTCGAACCGGACGAGTCCGATTCGACTCGACGGTTTTTTAAACACTGGCCCTAGGTGTATGGTTAAGGTGGGTTGGGTTGAGGTATGTTGTATAAGAACTAGTGTACATGGTATAGGATAAGGTGTAGTAGGGTAACTGAGATGTATAGGGTAGGCTAATGTATAGTATACTATCGTGTATGGTGCATTATGTTGTAGGATGTAAGTTAAGGTGTAGGATAACTATTGTAGGGTGTAGGGTGTATGGAGTAGGATTGGAAGCTATGAGTTCTAAGATGTATGGAAGCTAGGAGTTCTAGAGAGTATGGGATTGAGACTTGAGGATCCTAAGGTAGTTGAAAATTTGGGGTTCTAGGGAGTGAGGGGTTTTAGGGGTATTTTCTCTATCTAAGAATGTTTATCTCTCCTCCCATCTTGAGTTTTGAACTTGAAAGCAAAGAAAAAGAACAAGCAAGAATTTGATTGCAAATGACGAAGAATTCAAGAGAGTTCAAGAGCTCCATTACAAATAACTTAAGGTTTTTTTATAAAGAGCAACTACAAAACAATGGTGGAATGCTAAAAAACTACCACAATTGTCAAAAAATATATATTTTATGAATTAAAATATTAATATAGTTTTTTGACCAAATGACAAAAATACCCTTAAGCATTTTTCAAAAAATGATAAAACCATCCCTCCCTGAGGGGCCTCTTGCCATTGCTAGGCCCCAGGAGCTTCTTCGGATACTTACGGTGGTAATTTCTGCTATCAATCATCGTAGAATCGACGTTTGAACTTTTGCGTACGTTTTGATACCTTTTGATCATCTTGAAACAGATGTTTTAGGAAGAACCCAAAATCTGGCCAAGTTTCATAAACTTGTGATTGCTAGACCACCAATCCATCACGATCTATGATGTTTCAAGCCTGCATTTTGATCACAAATCAAAGGAGATACTATCACAATTATTTTGAGATAAATTTTGTCCATTTTGGTCTCCGTTTGAGTATGTTCCAATTTTGGGAAGTCGTAAAAAAAATGGATTCCAACGACTAGAAAATTATGTCGTTTTTTACCTTAAAATTCATGTTATCCGGTCTCTAATCATATATAAAAATGATATCAAAATTGTATCTCTTCGAAGCACGGTCGCAACAGACCCATACTTACGACGATCCGACATTGGGATATTGAGCTATGACGTCTCAAAGAATTGGATGTTCTGAATTTTCATGTTTCAAGCTCTCATTCTCTCTAAAAATTCTCTCGTTTCGGGCCACGCCATAACATGTGTCATATAAAATGATTAGGTCATTAAGATCTAACTCATGTCCGAATTTGAACTTAATTGGACATAAAACGAGCGAGTTATGAGCATTAGAAAATCATCTTGAAATGAGAAAACACAGTTTCCATAAATGGAAACTGGTTCCCGGAGGCTACACCACAATAGTATAAAACCCACCATTTTATGGTAAGTTAGGCCCAGGATGGTCCTGGAGGGTCTGATTGAGCCGAAATTTAGTACCTAGGGCTTTTTCGACATTACAGATTCAATGGCGGTGGTCTGATACTGTTTTCAGACTCAAAAAATAAGGCTATAGCCATAGAGTTCATTTTCAGCATGAGAGGAACTAGATTTGAAAACCAAGTTTCGTCCTGTTCATCAAAACTCGTCAGAACGCGATGAAACTTTACGATTGTCCTTAGGGTATCCAAAACTACCCTTTCATGCAATTTGAGACCATTGGTCGCCCAATTTTATGCTTATTGCTACAATGTTCTTGTGGTCGGGTGGCGTCTTGGACACCGACAAGACCATATTACTACTGGCTCTCTCCTTATTCGCACGTTGTTTTTTAGGCTTATTGATACAATGTTTCCATGATCTGGCAAGTTAGTCCCAAAATGATCCCGGATGGTCTGATTGAACCAAAATTTGGTACTTGGGTTCTTCAATATTTTAAATCTAATGGTGGTGGTCCATGATAAGAACTGGATTTAAAAATCAACTTTTGTTATAATTATATCTAAACACAACGGTCAAATACATCATTTCGCCAACGCAACGGTCAAATACATCATTTCGCCACCCTAAACCCCTAAGAACCTGGTCAAATACATCATTTCGCCTCGGAGATACAAGTACGCTTCTCTCCCGGAGATACAAGTACGCCTATTGATAGAAATAACAGGAAACTCACCTCATATTTCATTTTATTTTTTTTAATGTCACACACGCCTCAGCGTGTGTATTGCTGAAGTGGAAAAGGTCGATGCAACATCATTCTTAAGCTCTTTATAGAGCGTCTCGCTTTTTTTAACTCCCTTATGTGGGACGATCTCTCCGGCTTCTTCAGTTCACAGGATTTTGAAAGAAATAAATTTTGGAGCCAATAGCATGGGATATTAAAAAAGGAAACAAATAACGGTACTTCATAGGAACCTTTAGTCCATACTTTGCTCTATCGATTTTCCTCATTGCAAACAAATTTATTTACGTATTTTTCTAATTTTATTAAAATGTAATTGTAAACTCATGTTGTCAAATTATATATTTCTGTCCATATCGATGATTAGATATCAGATCTATTTATTTGACAACATATACTTCTTGCATGCAACCATGTGGGAAGACTTTGGAAATGATTTTAACTAATATGAAATTCAAGGTTGCTTCAAACAAAAAAAACTTCATCAAAAAAAAAAAATTTAAAAACTTTAGAATAATGAAAGCATGTGTGGTGAGAATGAAAATATGGAGGGTCACAGCTTTTTACCCGTTTGCTATTTTGGTATAGTAAGAACACGATAGTTCATTGTGAAGGTCACAGTTTTTTTTTCTTTCTATTAAATCAAAAGCTGAAAAACTATTGTATAATTCATTTTTTTGTTTTTTGAGTTAGAGAGATCCATTTATTACAATAAGTTATATTTTAAATCTTATTTTAATAATAAAATGAATGTGATGGATAACAAACACTCAGACATGAGACAAATTCTCAGTATTTATGTATTTTTTCTTATAAAATAACAAAAATTATAATGCAATACTATTATTAATTTTGAAACCTAAAAAATAAGACTTTCTTATTATAAAGTCTCGTGATTTTTTGAATTTTTTTTTAATGCCAGATATTGTCGATCCGGTTAATCCTTTGATCCAAATCGCCGATCCACTACTCCAACATGGTTTTGAGGTGTTTAATCTGGGTTACCGATTCATTTTTTAAAATCTTGATATGGATGGGGCCCTAAACCAGCATACTAAGGCATCAGCCTCTCCATGAAAGTTTATCATAGGATGTGGATACATGATTTTTGGATAAAAAAAGAGTTATTTTTAGGGAAAATTTCATATAGAACCCTAATTCATTATATTATTTCATGGTAGACCTTCCTTCTGTTTTTCTTTCAAGTGGCATAAGGAAACCTCTAAAGATTTTATGGCACCCTCTCATCTCTTATCTCCCTCTTTTATTGACTTTTGACTATAAAAATTAGCCCCAATAAATTATTTTATACCATTTTAACCCAAAACTTTTTTTAACCCTATTTTTCCCTTCCCCCCATTAGAAAAGTTTTTTTGGCTTGAAATGGTATAAAAATATTTTTTGGAGTGATTTTTTATGATCAAAAGTCACTAAAATAAGGAGATAAGAGATGATGGGCTATGGAAAAATCTTTAAGGGTTTTCTTATGCCGCTTGAAAGAAAAACGGAATGAGGGTCTACCATGAAATAATGAGAGAAATTAGAGTTCTATATGAAATTTTCCCTTATTTAAATTTAAAAAATTGTTTCATGAGGGTTGGACCGCATATTTACAATATGTTGTCCCAATGTATAAAGCATCCATCTTAAAGATGGATTCAAATAGGTGGTCTATCTAAAAACAATTGAAACTAATGGTCCAAATTTTCTTAATATAATTATTATTTCTACTTTTAAAACTTTATTTATGGGAAAATTATATAAAAGGTTGCAACCTTAAAATGTAGAATTACATATGCACCTCAAAAATCCATCGAAAAATGTTGTTTTAATGTTGAAAACCCATCTAATTGATCATCTCGATATCGAAAATAAAGATTTTGAGTCCCCATAAATAGTGCATCGTGCAACATATTATCTAGACCGTCCATTTTCAAAATTTTCATATATTTATAGATCTACTTGATTTTAACCATTTTTTAAGGTTAATATTTTATATTTATATACGAAAATAGATTTTGAGATGATTATAAGATTTTTTTATTAAAAAATTACATGGTATGGTCAAATTTGGAGGGGTACCTTAATTGGATTGTTTAAGGTTGCAACCTTATAGAAACCACACCTTTTATTTTTTTTTCTATATCCATGATATCCATATTAGAGATTACATGTCCTTAAAAATTAAAGTCCAAAATCCATCTCAAAAAGAGATTTTTAAGAGGTGACTCATTTCTACA
>NW_006498549.1:8157395-8185291 GCF_000471905.2 Amborella trichopoda | reverse complement strand
ATATATATATGGGTTAGATTCCAGGCTTTGGAAGTAAATCGTATTAATTGTTCTTTAGAATTAATGGATTGTTTCAATATACCACCTAGTCCTAATTCAGAAGCATCGCATTCAATGATTTTAGAAGTTGTTGGATCAGATAAAGTTAAACATGGAAGTTCTTTAGCCTTAAGTTTAAGTCGCTGTACAGCCAAAGTATGAACATCAGTCCAAGGTGGAGGATTCTTCTTTAATCGGTCATATAAAGGTTTAGCATCAAGAGCTAAATTTTGGTAAAAATCACTTATATAATTTAGACATCCTAAAAATATTTGTAATTCAGTTTTGTCTAAAATTTTGTCAGGAAATTTATCAGCAAAGAGAATAGATCTATCAATTGGGATAATGGTCCCTTGATTTATATTATGTCCTAAAAATCTAATTTTTGTTTGAAAAAGATTTAACTTTTTAGCAGAAACTACTAATCCAGTATTTTTAACTGTATGGATGAAAGTATGAAGATGTTTAAAATGTTGTTCAAGAGATTCTGAAAATACGAGGACGTCATCAATATAAACTATCATGAATTTGTAAAAGGGATTAAAGATATCATTCATTATTTTTTGGAATTCAGATGGAGCATTTTTAAGACCAAAAGGCATAACATTTCATTCATATTGTCCAAAAGGGATATTAAATGCTGTTTTATATTTATCTTCTTCTTTTATCTGTATTTGCCAAAAACCAGATTTTAAATCGAATTTGGAGAAGATTACAGCATGTAAGAGTCTATCGAGGAAATCTTTTTTATTTGGAATGGGATATCTAATCCATTGTAAGACTTTATTGAGGGGTTTATAATTAATGACTAGTCGTGGAATTCATCGTTCTTGCTCAGCATTTTTATTGACATAGAAAGCAGAACAGCTCTAGGGAGATGAACTAGGACGTATAAGTTTCTTATGGAGTAAATCTTTTATTTCATGATGACATGTTTGTAATAATTCTGTGTTCATTTGAATAGGTCTAGCTTTTGTTGGTATTTTTGTTTCACTAAAATTTGGTTCATATGGTAATCCAACAATATGTTGTTTTCTATGTCAAAAAGCATTTGGTAATTCATTACATATCTCCTTTTCAATAAAACTTTTGAGTTGTTGTATTTTTTGTATCATGTCATTAGTTTGGAGTTTTTCACTGATAATTTATGTTTGATTTCAAGTTGTAATGATCTTATAAAATTTTCTTTTTGTTTGATATTTTGTTTGACAGTATTGATTTCTTTAATTTTAGGTTTATCAAGAAATTCAAATTTTATAGGGGTACCATGAGTATTTGTTTCAATACCTGTATGGGAAATAGTGATTGGATATAATAGTGTGAGGAAAGGTACGCCAAGGATTACAGCTTGGCTGAGTCCTTTGACCATAATAAACGGAGTAGGAAAACAATGTCCTTCAGTACAAATTTTGGCATTAGATAACTTATATTTTATAAATAGTCTACTACCATCTGCAGTATTAAGGATTTGGGTAGTTTTATCAAAGTATTTTGTAGGGACTAATCCTTCATTGAGGCAATTCAGATCAGTGCCTGAATCTACCAAAGCTAGAGATTGGAATTCATATTCATCATTTATGACAATGGTTATTAGTACAAACCATTTTTGTGTGATTACTCGATTTAAAACATTTACTGATTGTCGGGCGGATGATTCGCATTTAGTTAGATAATCATTAGGATGATATGATTTGAGTAAATGGTTAAATTCTATGACATGTGTATCAGTAATATCTATTTCGGAGGTATTGTCATGTAGTTCAAGGATTTGAATTCTATTTTTAATTGGGATAATTCTACCTTAACTATATTGACTTCAGCTTTGAGTTCAGCAATAGTAGGTTCTTTCTGGGTGGCTTCATGATGACTGATACGTTTCATGATATCAGAAAAATTATAATTATCAGGAGGTTTAACTAATGGCATATGTTTTGTTTTTGTTTTAGTTAAATTGATAAACTGAGTAATTATTTCTCTTTTTTCATCAGGATCAGATATTTTCTCTATTAAATCTAAAATAAGATTGTCTTCTTTTGTTAATGTATGAATATCAGAAGTTGTAATAGGACATTGACATATTTCGTCTTCTGTATTAGAACTACTATCTGACCAATAAAAATCATCATTATGTATTGTTCCTATAAAAGAAGTATCACTACTTGAGGAGGTAGTGTCTGTATCGGAACTATCAGACGAATCATATATTTGAATAATATCATAGATTTTATTTCTGATAGACTCATCTAATGTTATGGAGTCTAGTTTTTGTTTGACTTTGCATTGGCTTTTATAATGGCCGACTTTGCCACATTTGTAACAAAACGGGTAATTTCTTTTTATTCTATTGAGATGATTTGGAAGCAAAACGTTTCAAAAATTTTCTATATTTTTTCTGTTTGGTTGGAAAAGACTTATGTGTGTTTTTGGGTTTATTACGATGTTTTTTCTTTTTATATATTTTATGTAGTATAGTTTTATCTATATGAGTTTGATCCATATGATAGCCAAATTGTTGGCAGAAATCTCCTAACTCTTTTTTACCACTTAAATTTTGTTTATCAAGTTGCTTTTTGAGTTTCAGATCTGTACATAGGGCTAAGCCTTCAGCACAGATTTCTGAAGATAATTCTCCTAAAGTATATTGAGAGTAGTTGATTACACCACTATTTTTATTTTTTAGACGTTTTTTAACCCTTTCAACAAATAAATAAGGTAATCCTGCTACGAATTTTTCTTTCCAGTGGTCAAGATGACTATCTTCACGTATGAGTAATCGACAGAAAAATACGTCTTTATACCATTTGTAGTGTGATAGTGTAGGACATCGTAGATTAGATAAAAGATCAGCAGTTCGTGCTGCAAGTATTGAAGTATTCCCTATAAAATGAAAGGCAATTGTATAGATTAAGGAATTGACAGCATCACTTTCAGAATATACCATATCCTGGTTGTGTTCATTTTTTGCTGTCCATTGTCGAGTATTAGTTAATATTTGTTGTTTTGTTTGTTCATTGAGATAGGAATCCCACCATCCTCTTAACCATCCGGTGAATCCTGAGACTATAGCTTTTGTTATTTCTTGGTCATGACTACCAGCCATTTTACATGCCGAAGCATACATAGTCATGTGTTTCATTGTATCTAATATTCGGTGATCAGAAATTCCATCAATATTCCAATCTATAATCGTTCGACCCGTATATGTAGAAGTATGACTTGTTAGGTCTTCTTCTAATTGGATATCAACTGGGGTTGGTCTTTTATAATATGGTCGGGCATTTATTGGTTGCCAATTTTTACTGTAATTGACTCGATTTATAGTATCTTGAGTAATTTGAATTTCAGAAAACGCTGTTTGCATATTTTTTATTGTGTTGGCAATTGGTGGTTCCATGGTTTCATTGGTTTGGAAAAGTATTTCTTCTTGTAGAGTCATATTATCATGTTCAGGGATTTTTGTTTTTCCTTTATCATTGTCTGGGAGAACAATTGTTTGTTTGGGATCTTTTCTTTCTAATTTGGAACATACCTAAGGTTCCAATAACAGATGTCTATAAGAAAGGCACATTCGACCTAAAAATCGGATATGCTATTAAAACAGTAGAAGAGACTCTCTCTGTTACAAGTAATCAAGAAGACTTTCAACTACTATTTCAAAAGATATTACAAGTCTATAAAAATAAAAATTATAAATATTTACATATAGGATTAATTCAAATAACTGTAAAACCCTTGACTCGTTTAGGACTAAATAATTCTATCTTAGTCTGCTTACGCGATACTAGGCATAATAGATTTTCTGATTCACTGCTAGGTATGGTTGAATCTAGTTTATGTAGTGGACCAATATATTTCAACTGTTTTCCAAATTATTCTGTATTTCTTACAGATCCAAATATTTTAAATGTTTTATCTTTAAATCTCAAAACTCAAGGATTTAATATGATGACGGGTTCTCAAAATATAGCCATTGTTTATCGAATTTATTACAAAGTAATGACTACATTATGTCCAAATGTACTCCAAATAAATACGAGAGGACAAACAATATTTTTTCAAACCAATATGGAAAAATCAAATACAATTATACCAAAAACAATATCATGGTCAGATATTGTTCTACCCCAAACATGGTCTATCCATAATGAAAACCAACCATCACAAATATCTACTCAAAATATTCCAGACAAAATTATTGAATATACAGATGGAAATATTGAAATACAGTTCACCACAAATAATAGAATTATGGATCATGCATCCATCTCAGGTACTTCGAGTACTTATTCCTTTCGAGAACCAGAACCTCCAAGAAATTCTATTACTACTTATAATAGAATTCTTCCTATCATAAATATTCCATCAACACCAAAACCACAAATTGATGGACTCCTACGAACGTCTGATAATATCATTATTCCCCAATACAAAGAAGCTCAAGAAGAATCTGCTGAGGCAGAGTTCATTCAAGTATTACAACTTGAAGAAACATTCGATAAAGAATACATTATAAAAGATGTTTTATCTCCAGAAAATAAAAATATTAGAGAATGGTATGTAAAAGAGTTTGAACCTAGATTAGTAGAATTGTTTCACTCAAGATTTAATAAATAGAGAAAAAAGGGAAATAAAGGAACATGCTTTTTCGATTGGCTAAAAGATATTTTAACCCAAAAAGGTATTCCTATTCCTAATTTTGAAATAAATACACTAGAAACTCAATATACAGTATTCAATACTACTGAAGGAAATACAATTAAAGCCATACATCCTCCAAAACAAAGCTTGAAAATACAAGGAGTTGCTACAATGGTATCAGCTACTAAAACTCCAGAACAAAATATAGGATCCTCATCTTCATCCTCAACCCAAATGGTTGTGTATGAAACAGTAGCTACACCATATAAACTCAATAATGCAAATATAGTTCGTATAGAATTACTTCCACATATAATTGAACAAAACAATTATACAAATCTCTGCCTCCATACACTTGGAATACAAACTAATAGAATAGAAAATTTATTACATCCTCCCATTTATAAGGAGAAAAAACAGTTATTTTTTAAACCTCCTCCTGACCTGAATGAGGAAAAATTTCTTATAGGCAATGATAATAAAACACTTATGGATCAATTAATCTCCAAATTATCCAAATTAGAAATAAAAGATCCCAAACAAACATTTGTTCTCCCAGACAATGATAAAGGAAAAGCAAAAATCCCTGAACATGATAATATGACTCTACAAGAAGAAATACTTTTCCAAACCAATGAAACCATGGAACCACCAATTGCCAACACAATAAAAAATATGCAAACAGCATTTTCTGAAATTCAAATTACTCCAGATACTATAAATCGAATCAATTACAGTAAAAATTGGCAACCAATAAATGCCCGACCATATTATAAAAGACCAACCCCAGTTGATATCCAATTAGAAAAGAACCTAACAAGTCATACTTCTACATATACGGGTCGAACGATTATAGATTGGAATATTGATGGAATTTCTGATCACCGAATATTAGATACAATGAAACACATGACTATGTATGCTTCGGCATGTAAAATGGCTGGTAGCCATGACCAAGAAATAGCAAAAGCTATAGTCTCAGGATTCACCGGATGGTTAAGAGGATGGTGGGATTCCTATCTCAATGAACAAACAAAACAACAAATATTAACTAATACTCGACAATGGACAGCAAAAAATGAACACAACCAGGATATGGTATGTTCTGAAAGTGATGCTGTCAATTCCTTAATCTATACAATTGCCCTTCATTTTATAGGAAATACTTCAATACTTGCAGCACGAACTGCTGATCTTTTATCTAATCTACGATGTCCTACACTATCACACTACAAATGGTATAAATACGTCTTTTTCTCTCGATTACTCATACACGAAGATAGTCATCTTGACCACTGGAAAGAAAAATTCGTAGCAGGATTACCTTATTTATTTGCTGAAAAGGTTAAAGAACGTCTAAAAAATAAAAATTGTGGTGTAATCAATTACTCTCAATATACTTTAGGAGAATTATCTTCAGAAATCTGTGCTGAAGGCTTAGCCCTATGTACAGATCTGAAACTCAAAAAGCAACTTGATAAACAAAATTTAAGTAGTAAAAAAGAGTTAGGAGATTTCTGCCAACAATTTGGCTATCATATGGATATATATATATATATACACACACATCATGTCACACCTTCTTGTATAGGATCCTTAAGGATCACCGTTAGATCTACTTCTCAATCTTGGGATAAGAAATGGTTTCACCGGCTAACCGTTTCCTATAACTGGCCACATCGGGTCATGTTTTTCTCAAAAACTCTGGCTCTGTTGCTGCTCTCGTCCTTGTCCCTTTTTTTCTCCCTCTCCTCCCCATCCCACTGGTTTCCTCTTATATCTCTACGAAGAACACAGGGGTCCGCTCAAAACAAAAAGAGACGTTGCTACTAAGAACACATCTTTCTCTCTCGCATAGTCACAAAGTCTCAGAGAAAGGTTGAAGAACAAAAATCAGGTATGCTATATCTCTGTATTTCTCAATCTCTCTATCTATGAATTTCTCTCTGTATTTATCAATTTCTCTCTGTATTTCTCAATCTCTCTCTATATTTGTATCTCTATATCTTGCTGTTATTGGGGGTAGGTATTTCTCAATCTCTCTATATTTGTATCTTTATTTCTTGTTTTTATTGGGGTTAGGTATTCCTGTAAAGCATCTCTCAATATCTCTCTTTATCTCTTTTTTTTTGGGGCTCGTATGTCTCAATCTCTCTCTATAAATTTGTATTTCTGTATCACATTTTTATTGGGGTAGTGTTTCTCAATCTCTCTTTGTCTTTCTCAATCTCTCTCTCTAGGGAATTTTAGGGCTTTTTCTATAGAGTTTTCATCATTTGATGCAAAGAAGAAGGTTAGAGATGGTTGGAGAAGAAGATTGTAGTCTCCTTGGATGTGGAGGAGATGAAAGAGGGCACCACTTCTGGTTTTCAATAGATCAAATATCGCTATAGAAAAACCAACTGCCCCAATAAATAGAGTGGAGTCTTAGACCACCCCATTTTATCACTCAAAAAAAAAATCGCAGTACTGTTTACCCTGAATTATTTGAGTTGCAGCGATTCACTTAGAAAAATCACAAAAAAATTCAAAATGAGGTTGTATTTAAATTTTTTGGGGGTTAGTTCTTTGTTATTTGCAATTATTTATGCTTATTTATAGCAAAAAGGAAAAAAAATGAAAATCAAAGTTTTATTTCCATAACAATTACTTTGTGATTTAAACAGTAGATCATCAAGTAATTTTTTTATGTGGCTGATTACTTAAGCACTGTTGATTGGAAATTGGAAATTGGAAATTGGAAATTTCTCTATGAAAATTTACTATTACGGTGGCACTTTTTGTCAAAAGTTATGGTTTCTTTGTTAAGATTGACTTTTGTAGTGGAATTCTCCATTAGAGCTTAGGAGTTGCTTTGATTTCTATTGTTAAGGCTTTACATTTTAGTGGATTTGAATATCGTATTAAATTTTTTTAAAGAGTGTGACTGGTTTTGCAGTACAATGAATTACTATTTTTTTAAGACCATAGGATGGTTGTGTCTTTGATTTTGCAGGTAAGTTCTGAAACTCCAAATGCATTTAGGCTCTCCCACTCCAAATGACCGAAACAATTGAAGAGTTCGAGAGTTCGTGGGGATTGTTTATTGATAAGTATGAGCTGAAGGAAAATAACTGGCTAGCATCATTATATGATATTTGACATCAATGGATACCAGTCTACTTGCGTGATACATTCTTTGCAAATTGCTCTACTACTCAGCGAAGTGAAAGTATGAACCATTTTTTTCATGGTTTCTTAACTCTCAAACTACACTACAAGAATTTGTTCTTAAATATTAAGAAGCTCTTGATCGCCGCTACAATGATGAATCCTATTTAGATCATCTCACTTCTTATTTTATACCAACTTTGAACACAAGACTACCTATGGAGAAAAAAGCAACAGATGCTTATACTAGAACAATGTTTCCTAAGTTTCAAAAGGAACTGGATGAAGTGATATCAATTGTGGTAAATAAAATTAGGGATGATGGATCAATCAACACATACAAGTTGATCACATATGAAAAAATAGCAAAGAATATATTGTTATATTTGATGTCTCCAAAACCGATGCAACTTGTAGCTGAAAATTGCTTGAGTTTTCTGAGTACCTTTGTAGATATATGTTAGCCATTTTGCATCGTGAGCATGTTCAAGAAGTCCCATCCCAATACATTTTGAGGTGATGGACAAGAAATGCCAAAAAATGGGCTTTATTAAATGAGCATAAAAAAGTAGTGATGGGAAATTCTATGGATTCTCTATTCTCACGATTCAACTATTTAAGTCGCGAAGTAATTAACATTGCAGAGATTGGGGCAAAATCTACACGTGTTTTTGATGTAGTGTTGTTAGGATTTCAAGAATTGAGGGAAAGGGCTATCCATGAGGAAAGTAGTGAAAATGCAACACAAGTTTGCACTATGGGCAATGAAAGCAACATGGGAGTAGCTTCAACAACACGTGAAATAAATCTAGATTGTTCAACAAGTGATATTGTATTGTAAAACCCAATGCTGACAGCAACAAAGGGTCGCCCTTCAACCATAAGAATTAAAGCACCATAAAAAAGAAGCCGTGGAAGCTTTTTACATGTCATAGATGCAACAAAGTGGGACATAATTCACGCACTTGTTCATTGTCAAAAAGTAGTTATTCACACCTTGCAGGGGTAAAATATTGATTATGTTCTAAATATTGATTACCTTATACTCTTTTTATCTATTTTTTTTTCTTACTCTCACCACTTGTATGACAAGTTATTCTTTTGTATATATCTATGATTTATTTTGGCCATGACATTTGGAACCTCTTAGTGATAACCTATTATATATTGCTTGGTGATGATTTTTTGCCCTTTACATGCAGTTTGATGCAACTACAACATTTTGTTCCGACCCTTGTGGATGAGTCCCACATTTGTTATAGAGTTACTCATTGGGAGAGCCCAGGTCAACATCCGATGTTCTCGTTAAAGAGGAGCAACACAAGACAACAAACATGGGATTCTTTTTAGCACGTTTTTTAGCATATGGTCCCTCATTTTTTATATCTAAACTTTTTATTTATATTTTGGATGTAAAGCATTTTTTGAGCCCCTTTGCAGGTTTTTGTATAGAGCAACCTCTTTGTGGGCTACTTAACACTAGTAAAGGACACTAGCAATTTTTTCGTGTTGCGTTGCCAATCTATAGAAAAACCATAGAGAATAAGAATTACATGCTGAAATTTGATGTGTATATCTTAGCCTCCACCTTCAAGTATCATGAGTGTGGATGGTCTCTCTCTCTCTACATATTGTTATTGGACATTCTAGATTGGACCGAAGTCATTGACAATGAACACTTAATATTTGGAAAAAAAAAACGAAGTACTGGTAGTAAGCAAACAAGTGGCAAAACATTCCCATTTGATTAATATTTGGAAGTTGTATAGGATATACAATGGTTATTCACAAAACACAATACAAGCAAAGAAAAGAAAGATGACAATGAGAATCTGAGCTCGAAGTCAGTTCAAATGGCTTCAATCTTCTCCTCCAAAGCTACAACTTGATCTGAAACAATGCCCAATTGCTTCCTCATCCACAGATCTAGTGAAACGCGACAACAAAATATCCAAATATTCTACATAAGTCTTCTAAACCATATTGATCTAGTACATATATTTCTTGTAGTTCGCTCTCTTGATGGCACTGGTAGTATTCAAAAGCTTCTTTGGCTAGGTGTACGTTGAGCATTTGTCTCTAGGACTATTCTTTATTGGCCTCAAAACTTACCTGCAGATATCACTTGAATAAATAAGTAAAGGCATTTGCCATACACCAAGAGAGAGACAGAGCAAATAAGAAAGATCTAGCACCTAAAAAAAATGTGAAATATGATTCAAAGAGAAAGATGAAACTTCAAATGCATTTTGGCTCTCCCACTCATAAGTTTGAGATAATCCTAAGAACATTTTACATCAAAATTATATACCATGATAAAATTTGAAGGTGCACCTTACATCTACACCTACAAATGCATCTGGATGCCAACTACACCCATATATATATAGATATATATATATTGAGTCCTAAAAATAGTACATCTTGCAACACATTATCTAGACCGTCTATTTTCAAGATTTTCATATATTTATAAATCAACTTGATTTTAATTATTTTTGGAGTTTAAAATTTTATAATTAGATATAAAAATAGATTTTAAGATAATCTTAAGAATTTTTTACATCAAAATGCCCGTTATGATAACATTTGGAGGTGTGCCTTAATTGGATTATTTAAGGTGGCAACCTTATAGAAACCGCACCCTTAAAATATTGCCATTATAGCAACTCCTTAATTTTTTAGGTAAATTATTATTGGAAATTATCCGTAACAATTTACATAAATGTTTTAAAAAAATGACCAAAAATATGACGCCTTTCAACGTTTTTGAATTTTTTGATATCAAATTTCGATTATGTATAAAATAGTTTATACCAAATTAAAAGCATGCCATTATAAATAGGTTTATTTGCAAAAAATATATGAAATATCTATACATCTACATTTTATAAGGAATTATATATTAGTAAACTATAAAATAAAAAAGATTTTCCATAGTCATATATATTTTAAAATAACATATTTTAATTAACATTTATTTTAAGAAAAGGTTTATATAAGGTTACAACTTTAAAATGTAGAATGAAAGGTGCACCTCAAAAATCCATCATAAAAAGTTATTTGGATGTTGGAAAGCCCTCTAATTGATCATCTCGACATCGAAATGTATGAATATGAAATGAAAAAAGATATTATATGTCTGCGAAATAGTGTATCTCGCAACACATTATCTAGGCCATCTATTTTCAAGATTTTCATGTGTTTATAAATCTACTTGATTTGGACTATTTTTAGAGTTTAAAAATTGATAATTAGAAATGAAAATAGATTTTCAAGCCATCTTAAAAAAAAATTATATCCAAATTACATTTATGATAAAATTTAGAGGTGCATTTTAATTAGATTGTTTAATATTGCAACCTGATGCAAACCACACCT
Source organism: Amborella trichopoda (assembly GCF_000471905.2). Next base: position 8,174,083 of record NW_006498549.1, on the reverse strand, counting down.
TTTATGTTATAGTCTATTTTAATCGGGTTAGTAGAAGCGGGAACTCGGCTGAGTAGTGTACACCTTACCATATATAGATAAGACGTACACCAAACTTCTCATAGAGTTGATTTGGCAAAAATTACCCAAGAAGGTTATTCCTCCTTGAGAATTAACCATATATGAGAAGTTGGGGAAGGTGGCAAATCTCGAGAAAAGGGGAGGGATCGAATTCAATCAGAATGTAATTGAGGAGTTCCATGTCCTCTTGTTATCACAAGAGGAATGGGGAGTGAAGAAAATTGCGAAGTGCTTTTTGGTGGTCAACATCACATGAGGATACATGGGTTTCAATTGTTAAGAGTCTCAGATTTCTCTAAAGAGACTCTTTGTGTCTATTAATTATATGAATATACAAACTCTTCTTGTATAGACAAATGATAGATAATAAAAATATAAATAAATCACAAATATTTATACTATAGCCACATTATCATAAAATATAAAATACTGTAATTACCTTTCTCATATACACATTCTATATAATTAGCCCTGTAGTGAGATGTCCATGTTTTAGTGACTTGAGCCTTACTAAAGGGTCACTATATGTTTTTTAGTTACAAAATCTTGGGAAAAAGAGCGCTTGTGACCACTTCTTACCCATTATGGCTTTCTTTTTCTCAATCGCATTTGCTTCAGCATCCTCAATATTCTATGCAATCTCCCCAAGGAAAGGACTTCCTTCTTTAAGCATTCCTTGTGTCTGCGAAGGAAGGCTACCAAATATGGGTTTTTGCTGGGAGGCCTGGATAATATCCAGAAATCCAAACGCTTTCTCAATTTTGAAAGGCCTTTGCAAAGGAAAAATGGAGTATTCTCCTTTATAGAGGGCTACATGGATGATCGATTTAGATGGAAGCGCAAAGGCCAGGGGTGGCAACGGGTCTGGTCTGGTTGAGTTGGACCTGGAGACCCGGACCCAGACCTGACCCATCAGGTTCAATTTTTAGACCCATACTCCATTGTCACCCCTAGAATAAAGGTGAGAAGGAAGAAAAATCAGTATCCATTCTTGGCTAAAACCCCTTGGATCTACTTCCATTATTAGACTGGAACTGTTTGAGAACTAGCATCGATAAGCAGCAATCCAACATACATTTGTAAAATCACTGCTAGACTAAATGGCAAAGTCCTATTTAATTTTGCAATTACAAGGAAGACATTGAAATCTCCTGCAACCTGCGAAGGGAGACCTTGTTTGTTTGTTTTATTTTATTTTATTTATTTATTTATTTTGAAACAGTTAAGAAATTACATTAAGAAATAACAGAATTACACGGTAAGGCGCTGAGGGAAAGTCATTTGTTAATTTCTGCCCCCTAGTTTTTTTTTTTCTTTTTGAAACGGTTAAGAAGTAACAGAATTACACTGTGAGGCACCCAAGGAAAGTTAATTTCTCCCTGTCTTTGTAAAAATAAATAATAAATCTATTAGGGTACTTCTCATGGAGTATTTTATTAATGAGTAATGATCCTATGAGACCTCCCACACCCATGTGTGTAGGACCTCAAAGGATCACTTAGCACATATCTCTTGAAAAGTTTTCATCGGGACTTTACTTTTTTAGATATTTATGCCAAATTGAATGGTGATCCTTTGAGGTCCTACACACATGAGTGTGGGAGGGTCTCACAACGTCATTCCCCTTCATTAATATACTCCATATTTGTGGACACTCATTACATTTGTTTTGTAATATGGAATTTTTTGAGCGAAGACTTTTTTTGTTATTAAGAGAGCGTAGAATAGGTATTTCTATAAGCAAGTAATGACTTTCTATTACAAGCAAGTAACGTTAAAAACAACTAATGTTTCATGTAGGGATTTCACAATTTACATACATAATGTTATTCTTCACCATAATTAATATTTTTTTTTTTTAATTAAAAATTTCTACTTTATTTTTGATTAATTAATTAGAATATAAAAGTGTCCAAAAATATTTAGTATATTAAAAAGATATTATATTTATTAGAGTACCCTAATTAAAAATATTAATTAAAAAATACATATATATATGGTACATATGAAACTCCATGGCCACAACCACACCAATATCTTCTTCATTGGATAGTCCATTTTGAGTGTTGTCGATTCCCGACCAACAAGCCCATAGTCAATATCAATAGTTTTTAAACATCTAAACCACTTCTCCATAAGTTTGTTTTTTTTGTATTTTTGGGTAATTCAATGAGAAAGACGAGCACCTACTCATTTTTCAAATAAATTAAGAATTATTTTCAAATAAATTAAAAATTAACTCTTTAAAAGTATTAATAGAGCGTTAGTGATAGAAATGAAAACTACAACATGGTCACTAATGTGGAGGGTGCTACCACCCCGAAACCCCGGTCCCTTTCCCTCCAGCTCGATTGGGTGTACACCTTCGTGAGGTGGGTAGACTTGACCACGGGTGCAGTGAATTTGTTCTCTTTTCAACTCAATTACGTGGCCTTTTTGTACACGTCTGGTCGTGAGAGAGATTGAATTCCAAAAACTCTCTTTTGTGATAATAATTTGACCTTTTTGATCTGTATTTTCCAAATAGTATGCAAAGGTTGGTCATTATTTTTATTTTTATTTTTATTTTTATATTACCAATATATGATCAATTTCATTCTATTCTTTCTTTTTCTTTTTTTTGTTTTTGAGTTGTGAAACGATTTGGGTGTAGTGCGTGAATGTTTCGGGGCTCCTTCCACTTAATTTGATGCTCATATCAATAGACGGATATGTGTTTTTATTTGCAGCAAATCATTTAAAGCAATTCGATGTCCAAAATGTATTGGATCGGTAAATATACAATTTTTTAACTTATTTGATGTCACAAATATTGGACCGATTGACTGATGAGGTTCCATACCAGTCTTTGTTAACGCTGAAGATCCTATTTTAGGGATATTTTCACAAATATTGGACCGATTGACTGACCAATCTTTGTTGACGTTGAAGATCCTATTTTAGGGATATTTGGTATTTCAGGAATCGAACCTGCATTAGTCTTAAAGCTTAGATCAAAATCCTATGGTAGATAAAAACAAAAAAGCAAAAGATAATGAAGGTCTAATTTGGTAACTTTGGACCGAGAGGCAAACTATGAACCGATTCTCTTCGTAATACATGGAAAAATATGAATCTCTGTATTTCTCCATTAGTATGCTCGTGTGGAATTCCAAAATCATTTTACCTTCACAGTCCAAGACAATATATATAATCTATTTCTGAAATTTTCAAAAATCACACTTAAAAAATGTTGAAATATCTTCAACCATTGATGTCATGGCGCACACGTACACGCATGAGAAAACCAGGCCCTTACAAATTTCCCGGGTTTTGAGTAAGAGGCCTTCAAAGAAAACCGGGCCCTTAGATTTTGAGAGCGAGGGTTTCAACCGATCCTTTCTCCGTTTTACAGGAGTAGAGAGGGAGAGAAAAAGAGTGGGAAAGAGAGGCTGAATTGTGAAGTAGCTTCGAACCATGGCGATTGCCAGTCAGTACCTGGTAAGGTGTAGCTTGGTGGACGCAGCTCCGCTCATCAAGAGGTCGGAGTCTACCGATGCATCCGCTGGACCAGCCATGATTAGGGTTTTGGAGGAGCGAAGGAGTTGCAGAAGTGTTCGTTGCTCGTTTGCTCGAAAGGGGAATTACAAGGCCAACGCGGTGGATTTTGATTCAGGCAATGGAGATGACATGTCTTGGGAGAAGAAGATGAGAGAGAGGTTGAAGGAGCTCGAGGAGATGAAGGAGTTGGAGAAGCTTGCTGAGGAGTTGCAGAGCAAAGATGCAGAGGCAGCAATTGATCAGGAGACTGAGGAGGAAAAGAGGGAGAGGGTCAGGAAAGAGCTCGAAAAGGTTATCTCTCTTTCTCTCTCTCTCTCTGTATTTTCAAAACCCTGATTTCCATGCGACCCTTTGATACAGAGCTTCCATCCAGCGTAGTGCTTTATGCTACTTCCTCATAAATCTTTGATAATTTTATGTCTGAGACTTTTTAAAAAAGAATTAGGGCTTCCTTCATCTGATTTCCGTTCAAGCTTAATTGCTTATGATGATACAGTTGACAGTGATTATTAAATTGCTCTGTTTGATTTTGTTAAATACGGGATACTTTCTAATTGCTGTGGTTCCTCTGGGTTTAGGGTGTGAAAATTGGGTAACAATCTGATTCTTTGAGCTGCTGGAAGCACCATTTTTGAGTTAGTATCTGCTGGGGTGAACACCTAGCCCCCCAACCATGTGGTTACCTTTTACAGTAATACAGAGTCAACAATTCAAAAAAAAAAACACAACAACAAACAAACTGATCCCTTGTGTTTCAGTGTGAGGGAATATGTAATAAGCGTTTGCCTTCAGCTTTTGAATCTGTGACTAATACATGCAGGAATTGAACTTTTTCCTGCAGTTTACAGAAGAACAACTCGGCCTAGGTACCCGGACCTTGGTCGAGGCAAGTTTCTACGGTGAGTATGACTAACTCGCCCGAGGCCCTCCTGAGGTTAAAAAAAATAAAAATAAAGATGGAAAGTAAAATATATAAAATATAACCTCCCCGTTCTTTACAACAAGCATAAGATGGCCTTTTGGTTAGGTTCATCGCTTATGCCTCATTCTGATGGGTTATAGATTCAATCCACACAATGGCATGTTTTTGAACCTGGTTTTTTAACACCTTAGAAAAAGGGCTGATTGGGATGGGATGGGGATGGGGATGGGGATGGGGATGGGGTTGGGGTTGGGGGGCGAGGTTGAACACCCAACACGATGAAAAGAAAGCAAGCATGCTACCCGATGTGCGGTTTGATCACTTTTGACTTAGTATTGACATATTAATATACATAACCAATGCATGCATAGTGTACAACTCACTTGGGCACTCTCCTCTTCCATAGGGTGAGGTGAGTTTCCCCCAGGTGTGTTGTGCATCCATGCAGGTATATCATATATTAATATATTTATGTACATACAAAGTCAAAAATGAAGCTATTGTGGTGGGTGATTGAGGCCCCCACTCCCCCCCAAAAAACACAAACACCGCTCACATTTTTTTAAAATCTAGCCCTTTTCTTAAGAAGTTAAAAAAACGAGTTCAAAAAAATGTCATTGCAAGGATCAAACCTGGGACCCAGTGCAAAGCGGCATGCAAAGAGCGGCAAAGCTAACCAACATGCCATTTTATATTTCATATAAGAGATGAAGAGGTTATATGCTTTATATTATTCTTTTTATTATTATTTTTATTTTTGGGACTTGAGCCAGTCTTAAGCAAGTTGGTTGGATTCGCCAGAGTAACTCGCCTTGGCCAATGGGTGAGTACCATGCCGAGTCGAGTTCCTCTACCTTGACTTTTTCAATTAGAGACTTGCATAGATGTCTCATGAGGGACTTGAGTTCAGAATGTTGAAAACGGGTAGATGAGGCTGTTTCATAACATTAGGGGAATAATATCAGCTTCTTTACTGGATGACCAGACTTTCAAACTCAATTTTTTACCATTGATTCTTTTTTATTTGTTACCATTCTGGAGAATGAGTGGCCTGAGGGATTCCTGTTCATTTAAAGAATTTTAGGGCATCCATTTATCTAATCAGGGTGAATTAACAATAAAAAAATCAGTAGAAACCCATAAATCCTGGTCCATTGACCTTCTGCTTTCGAATTAATATATTAATTCACTCTTGCTGTTCTGAGGAAAGTTGAGAACTTGTGTTTATATCTATGGGTATTCCCTTGTTTATAAAACACACTATTGAGTTTTCTGCAGGGATCTTCATCTCGCTGAGAATGAAATAGAGTTCTGTGTCTCTTTTAAAATCTATAAACATTGCATCTTTGTGAATTTGAAAGGAATCTATCCATCTTTCATCTAGCTTGACTGGTTTGCCTGTAATATACAGTCAGTTTTCTGAAATTCCTATCACAGATGTAGCAAAACATTTTATTAGTTTGTGGATCATTAAAGAATGAGCTATATTGTGCATTACAAGGAAATACATTATATTATGCATGTCTTGCTGTAATTAAACATGGTGAGCAAAATCATTGAACAGTATAAAAGTGCATTCTCGAGGATAGATGAAAACCCTGTTAGGAAAATACTGTGATAGTTCTTTGGGCTGTCTGCCTCATGCTTTATGTACCTATCTATTGCTCACAAAGTACGAAACACTTTGGGAGGCAATAACAGATGTGGTATGTTTTCGGCTTATGAGAGAAGGTTGCGAAGGAGCAAGCAGAGCAAAGACAAATGGCGAAGCTGATGTTCGATCTGGGCCAGAAGGCTTATGGAAGGGGAATGTATGGTCGAGCCATTGAGTTTCTTGAAGGTGCCCTCACCATTATTCCAAGGCCTACACTCTTCGGTGGAGAGGTCAGTCAAAACATCACCTTTATTCACTTTTACATCTGCCCATGATCAACATAAATGAGCTAAAGTCTATCTTCATTTACTTCAATTTATACTATATTTAAATGCTGATGTTAATTATCAAAAAAAAAATAAATATCCCATGTACATGGGTGTGGATTGGACCTTTATACTTTCGCCGACTACTTTCAGATATTTATACTAATTGTTTTTTTCTTTTTAATTGCACTTATCTAGTGCCAAAACTATAACGGGCACGGCATAATTGTGGATTAAAAATATGTAATGCTCATTTGGTATATTAGGTTGTTATGGTTTCGAGGTAGTTTTGTCGAATCTGTTGATGTTCCTGATAGGCTGAAATAACCATTTGATTTTTCAGTTTGCATACATCTTTGATACACTGTAGAGAAATGAATTTGCCCCCCCCTTTTTTTTTTGGGGTGTCTTCTGTATTATGAAATATATATTCACGGAATAACATTCATTCTCAAATTTGAAATGTGGATTCAAATAAAATCAAAATCTGAACCATCTATTGGAACATATCCATGCATACAAGAATGATACAAGCCATTTGTTGCCACATGTGCGTGCCATTCTCTGGAGAGAGTAACATCACATGTTTCTGTATTGTCAGATACAAATATGGCTTGCCATGGCCTATGAAGCCAAAAATAGGCATGCAGATTGCATCGCGTTGTATCAACAGTTGGAGAAGAAGCATCCCAGTGTTAGCATCAGAAGACAGGCTGCTGAATTGCGCTATATTTTACAAGCACCCAAGCTCAAAATCTCAGAGGATGAAATGGTCAGAATTCCTTTGATTGGATCTAGTTATGACAGGTGATATTAACACCCATATTTTCTTATACTTTATTGCCATTTTGCTCTTGAGTTAAAAATTGGAGTACATGCCACACCCACACGCATCTCATTGACAGACTTATCTAAGTCATTGAAGTTTGTCTTGTACTTCCATATTCCAGTATTTAAAACAAGATAAAGCTTGGAGCATCCTTTTCGAATAAAGAATACAGAATGGACCAAGTCTTTTATTTTCTCATCTTCTCTGTTGGGGTTTTGCAAGTCATGTTGAATTCATGCAGTGAATATTTGATGGATGTGATCGTGATGGTTTCAGTTTTAGTGATGAGATTTAATAATGTCAGCATGGTTGAGTCATGGAGAGGTTATCACAAAGGTGTCAACGGTACATTTACTAGGAAAGTATAGCTTACTTTTTAAGGTGTTTACAGCACTTTGTAAGGACAAAGGTGATGCACTAATTGTGAAGGGTAGTTTTGAAAAGAGTATCATAGTAGTTCATTAATGAAATTTTGACCTTTAGTGATATCGCTTGTGCTGTCACAATTGATGCAAATACCCTTAAAAAGTGAACAAGCTGTGAAAAAGCTAGGGCATTTGTGTAGATATTATGTTAGCACTCCTGTCTACCTCTATGACTTAACCATCTTTGCATTATAAGCCCCTTTTATGATTAGTGTTACATAATGTTGGGGAAGTGGAGAGATGCACAGTTCATCTGCAGCATCAATTCAGATAAATGAACTGGAACTTCTGCCTGTCTTTCATTCTCGTTCTATTCTTGGAGTGTTTGTCTTCTGTGATATTTTTGCTTAAATTGATGTGCTCGTGTGCAAGGGTGGCACAAGGGTGAGGCAACTTTGCACTGTGCATGCTTGCATCGGCGCAAGAGGAGCCCTTAGCATGCACGTGTGCGGTTGCACTTTTGTGCGTTGCCTTTTTTGGATGAGATGACAATTTTTATCTAGTTAAAGGTCCAAATGGTGTGAAATTATGTGATTGTTCGGTTTTTGGCAACTGCCATGAATTGCGATGATGGTGGGTGAATTATTTTCATGAATGGGTGTGACTATCAATAGAAGTCATTGTTAATTGTGAGAAGACATGTCTCTTCTATGGAAACTCACAATGAGCGGGCACTTACCTTTGTTTAGACGGGCGCTTATACACTCTATATAAGGAAATGAGTCTCTTTCAAATGACAAATCGATAACCAGAGAGAGAGAGCGCCTATACACTCTATATAAGGAAATGAGTTTCCTTCAAATGACAAATTGATAACCAGAGAGAGAGAGAGAGAGAGAGAGTTTTTACCACCTTCCACATGCTTCTTTAAAGTTCTAATTGGACCAAATTAACCTGTTCAATTAAACTCATAGTTTTAACCAATAATAATAAAAAAAGAAGTAAAAATAAAAAAAATCTTAATCTCTAGCATTACTGAGTCAATGAAGTTCTGAATTTTGCATTACTTGATGCATAGTTTTCCTCAGTGTCTCATTGTGCATATGCGAAACTTGCAGCTATGCAGGAACATGGAGTGACAAATACAAGAACCAAGATCAGTGGAGAGGGGTTAACAGGACTAGCCAAATTACTTCAAGTAGAGACTACCTTGCAGACTTCTTGGTGTGGCGTCCTCCAGCTGGGTGGGAAAGCAACCAAGTTTTGTGGGTAGCTCTCGCTGCCTGGATAGGCCTTGTTGGAGTTGCTCTCTTTGTGCAGAGGTAGACGTGACCTCCATGAAGGAGAGAGAAGGACCTCTCTCTCTCTCTATCTCTCTCTCTTCCTTCCTCTGTATGTGTGTGTCTGTTTGTATGTATTTGTGAAATTTTTGTATGTGTAAAATAGAAGCTCCAAATGTCATTATTTGTAATTTTTTCTAGGAATGTTGTCTGTGCTTTCCGTTGTGTCATTATTTTACGGATTTGGGGGTTTTTGATAGACGCTTGATATTGTGTCTTATCTTCTGACCTCTGAGAATAATATGCGCCTGCTTACCCAAAGAAATGTGGCCCAAAAACTTGTGGGAACATTTTGTACTATACTAACAAAGGTAATAGTTGATTATTTGTGTGATCCGTTTGATAGATGATATAACTTAAAATCTATATGTAAGAAGAACTCAGGAATGCCACTATCTTTACTACCCTGATTGGAATTGAATATTAACTAGTGAGTCATGGTTAATTCTAGTGCAACTATTATTGTATTATGTATTGTTAGATAGAAATCCTATACCCTGTCATGCATCTTTGTGAAGTTTAACAGGAGCGTTGGAATTTCATGTGTGCAACCATTTTTTAGTGGGTTTGTGTAAGAGTAACAAGTTTAGAGATCTTAAGGAAATGTAGCCAACAGGGAACCTTCATTGATGTGAATTTTTCATTGAGTTGAATGTTCAAACCTGGATTTCAAATCTTGATTTAATTTGGCTCAAGCAGTGCAGTAGTTCTTTTATGGGTATATGAAATCTTGGGTGTATCACCTGAGGACTGCATATCCATTTGGGGCTCTAAAAGTCCAATGGCTATAGAATTGTGCTGAATCTTCGAAAGATGCCAAAAGCATGAACGCTGTAAATGAGGTTGCATTCTATAACCATGGAGAATTGCTGTACCAATTAGCCATGGTCACAAGTTTGCAGATATCTGATGAAATCTCTCACATGAACTCTGTGAACTTCTAGGTGCAAAACTTGAGGGTTTCTGTTGAGATCGAATAGTTCCTAATTTAGTTACATATTAAAGTAAAGAATAGCAAATGCTTCACTTATGGTCAGCATTCTATAACCATGGAGAATTGCTGTACCAATTAGCCATTGTCACAAGTTTGCAGATATCTGATGAAATCTCTCACATGAACTCTGTGAACTTCTAGGTCCAAAACTTGAGGGTTTCTGTTGAGATCGAATAGTACACCGAAAAAAAGATGGCGTTATCAAGATGGTTGTATATTTACTTCTTTCCTAATTTAGTTACATATTAAAGTAAAGAATAGCAAATGCTTCACTTATGGGCAGCTTCTAGTTTTGGCGATGCACTAGTATGTCTAATTATTATTGAGAGAGAGAGAGGGATTACGATGATGATGTTCATCTGCGTTTTTTGTTTTTTTCAAAAGAATATATAAGAAAATGGTCCTTCATAAATTATGCTTTTTCGAGATTTTTGGCCCCACTGAACTTATGGCATTTGTTAGAGCAAAATAAAGGACTAAGAAAAAAAAGCTACGACGATGATGATAAATTACGGATTTTTTGTTCTTGTTGTCCCAACATTGCAGTTGCCTAGTATGAATTTTCATAGATTTGCAGACTTTGTATATCCTACTCAATTGGTCTGTAGCAGGAGTATCTATGGCCTATGGCCGTGTTTGATGGACCAATTTTCCGTGGACCGATAAAGATGTCCTAATGGTGCCCGTGTGCCACTATTTGCGCAACACTTACCGGCACAGATCTGGAAATGGAACTTCGGTTACCGGTAAAAGCCGAACTTCAATTACCGGTAAAAAGCCACCAATAGCAGGGTTCTGGCTTTAGTGGTAAGGGAAATGAAAAAGAACCATTTATTGTAAATGCTTATCCCTATTAAAAGAGCCAAACCTAGGTTATTGGTAAACGCTTATATAATGTTGCAATCTTATAATGTAGAATCGAGGTGTACCTCAAACAAATATCTAAGATATCAAACAAATATCGAAGAAAGTTGTTTGATATTGGAAACCTCTCTAATTGATTATCTTGACATCAAGATGTATGAAATTTTTAAAACAATTAAGTCACTAAAATAGTGCATAGTGGATCATATTTTCTTGACTGTCTATTTTCAATATTTTTATGTGTTTATGAATCTATTTGATTTGAACCACTTTATAAGTTTGAAGTTTTATAATTAGAGATGAAGATAGATTCTCAGCCATTTCTAATAATTTTTTCATACCAAAATTGCATATTATGATAAAATTTGGAGGTGTATCTTACTTTGATGGTTTAAGATTGCAAACTGATACAAACCTCACCTTTTACCAATCTTCTTTTTCAAAGGAAAAAAGAAAAATAGCTAGCAACACTTCAAGCGGACCTTTCTACGCTCAATATTTGGATCTCGAAGGAATTCAGTACTATCTAGGAAGCGGTAGTTTGGATGATGGGTCTTATCCTTCATTACTGAATCATTGGCCTCCTTTTACTCTTTGGAAAGAGTTTATATAAAGTTGTAACCTTATACTGTTGAAGTAAGGTGCACCTCAAAAATCCAACAGTGAAAATTGTCCCGGCATCGGAGAACCTTCCAACTTATTATCTCGACCTTGAGATGTCTATACCTTGAGATGAATGGACATGAAGAATTCAAAGTTCAAAACATAGTGTATCTTGTAACAAGTTGTTTTGATAGTGTATTTTCAAAATTTTTAAGTGTTTCTTGATCTGCTCGATCTGTACTATTTTTTAAATTTTATATTTTACAACTGAGGACAAAAAGATATTTTGAAGCCATCAAAAGATTTTCGACGCTGAAACGACATCCCTAAGTAAATTTCATAGGTGCGCCCTTACTTCTACAGTACGAGGTAAGCTTATAGAAACCCCGCCCTTTACTCTTTGCTACAAGAAATGCAAAAACGAAATCCTTCATTGCCTCCTGACATTGACATGAACTGAGATCCTTTCTTTCTCTCTCAGTTAAATTGGCAATCCCCATTTGGATGAACTCATTCACACACATAAATCAAACACCACATCAGCAAATGTTCCACTTCATAATTAACACATATTTCTCTTCATTTCTTGTAAGAAGAAAGAGAGAGAGATGGTTGATTGTTGTTTACCTTGGAGCAATACTGGGGAAGAATGTTACAGATGTATGGGAGAACCTGAACATACTGGATCACGCTGCTTCTGCTTAAGCGTGCTGCTCTCTACCATCTGCCTTGCTATTAGTATGGATATGCATCAGTATGGATACATATCAGTATTAATATATATACATATGGACATATGTCTCGATAATGTGTGATAGGCATCTCTTGATTATAATAAGTTTAGGTGGTATTTATCCATAAGCTGCACATTTATGCTAGTGTTGTATATCCTTTGATAGATCAATATACGAAGTGTTCTCTGCAGATATTCAGAGATGCTATCACTTGCGACCTAGTAACGGCATTCCTCCCTGATGTTCTCCAACTGTTTACGGCACCCGCGTGGTCTATCCCTCTGGTAGGGAAGTGTATTCGGGCCTTGACCCTCTGGTAGGGAAGTGCATTCGGGCCTTGACTTTGGAAGAAGGCCCAGCATGTAGTAACGCACGTCCCCTCTTGCCTGCACTCCTCATGTGCCCTCTCTTCTCTCTTGAGAGGGTAAGGGCGTGCAAAACAGGCACTTTCCAAAAACAAATCTTATTTTGTTAAAGAGGACCTCTCTTTTTAGTATTACGTTGTAAACTTATTTTATTTTTATTTTGGTTAGCATGTAATCAATAAAATAAGGACATGGTTTCTATGAGTCCACATAGAAAAATTTTGCCTCTTAAAAATCAATTTTTGAGGTGGATTTTTTTATCAAATTTCTAAAGACATAACATGGAGATCATGAATATGGAAAAAATAAATAATTTTTAAAAATTAAAAAAATAGTTTTATAAGGAGAACATATAGACCATTAGTATGATCTGCTTTTAGATGGACTGCCCATTTATTTTTAAAACAAATGCTGTATACCTTGGAACTGTAGCAATGCATCCTCCGAATTTAAAATAAATGCTTTATGCCTTGGAAATGTAGCAATGCATCCTCCGACTCGTGAAACAATCTTCCATGAAATAATGCATCCACATTAATGGCTTAATACTTACCTTGATGGCGTTTGGTAGTATACTGCCCATTGAATTACTCAAAAAAAAAAATCCCCAATAAAGACTGTTTCAAATTAATGGCGTGTTGTTTAATGCTTTTCGTATTGCCTTATTGATTTCAATCCCCATGAATGGGTGCTTCATATAACAAGTTATCAACACCCGGTGCCTTAATATTAGAAACGTTCTTGTTGGGTTTGGTCATAGCCAAATCACCATAAACTCACATTTTCTTGTTGGGTTTGGTAATAGCATTTTTTTTTCAAAGGATCACTAATATTGTTGTAAAAAAAAAATGGATTTTTTTAAAAAACAAAAAAATGATCTATAAAAAAGAGTCAATGGAGACCTAATACCTATCTTTTTTTAGGGTCACCGCTTTGGGGGTAGGAGTTATAGGAATGGATCTCTAAAGAGGATATGGGTCTCTAAAAGAGAAAGACATGATATGTTAGATAGAGGCGGTATTCTCATAGAGTTTTGGGTTGATTTAGTTTTCACTTTTAGAGAGAGAAAGTTTCTTGGTTGCTCTTGAAGTTCTATTTCCAGAAATAATGTTGCGGTGGGAAGAAAAATATTTATTGACAGTGTTGCTCGATTGGGAGAGCAGGTTTAAAAGGGAAGATCGGTGATGATTTTGTACCGATATTTAGATAGATGTATTATCTCTTGTAACCCAAAATTGTATTATTTATTGTAATAGTAGATTTTGACTTGCCGAGGCCACAGATATAGTCCTATGGAGTGAACCACGTAAATCGTGAATTGTTGTAGTTTGTTTTATTTTTTGCACTCGATTTATATAGTTGTATTCATCTACTTCACATTTAGCCAATTATGTATACGATCTTGCTCGGAATCCCAGTATTTGTGATTCCCGATTCCACAAGCAAGGATTCTCGAGAACCCTACAGCTGTAAATATACGTAAAAAATTAAACGCATAGGGCCAATGTGCCAGGCCCATGTCTAAGGGGTCAACATGTGTAAGTATCGACAGGGTCGACACGATTTTTCCTTTTGGGTAATTCAGTGGAGAAGATTGGCCGCTACCCATTTTTTGAAATAGTTGAGGAATTAGTTTTTTTAAAATGTTAATGTATGGTCGTGTCAGTGGAAATGAAAACCACAGTGTGGTGCTACGACTACAACCCCAGCCCCTTATCGGTTTTTTGAATTGTATCATTCACATGGACAAATGTAAGTTAAACAATGGATCGCCATTTTAACTTTGAAGAAGTTTATATAAGATTACAACTTCAAAATATAGAATTAAATATGCACCTCAAAAATCTATCGGAAAATGTTGCTTTAATGTTGAAAAAGCCTCTAAGTGATCATCTCGACATTGATATATATAAATACGAAAAAAAGAAAGACTTTAATAGTGCATCTTGCAACACATTATCTAGACTGTCTATTTTCAAGATTTTCATATGTTTATAGATATACTTGATTTTAACCATTTTTGGAATGTAAAAATTTATAACTAGAAATGAAAATAGATTTTAAGATAATCCTAATAATTGTTTACACTAAAATTACATATTACGGAAAAATTTGGTGGTCCGCCTTAATTGGAATGTTTAAGGTTGCAACCTTATAGAAATCACACCCTTTTAACTTTCACACCCTTATAGAAATACATGTCACCTCTAGAATGGTGTGACTTCTACCTAATGTGCACCAAAAAATTACACAGGATGTGTGTGTACTCGCTTGCTAGACGCCCCAACTCGGGTCATTTCTGGTGTTAAAAATTTTATAATTAGATATGAAAATAGATGTTCAGATAATCCTAAGAATGTTTTACACTAAAATTACATGTTATGATAAAGTTTGGAGGTGAGCCTTAATTGGATTGTTTGATGTTGTAACCTAAACCACACCCTTAAAAAAAAAGAAAAACAAAAAAAAAAAGAAAAAAAAAAGAAAACAACAACAACGTTAAAGTTAGTCACATCCATTATCCAGAAGGTGTACTTTCCGGGCCGATATCCTCACACTATTGGGGGGAGATCAATTACCAAATATGCACCCATTTGCCTGAAATTACGAACGCCACCCCCCTCCTACGGCAATTTTTTTTTTCTAAGTTGCCCCGGTACACAATGCAAACATCGGCTGCAATCATAGGGACATCAGTTTAAAATTAGATGAATTTGATGTCCAGTGTTTGAAATACGGGACATCTATTGGGCTTTCCAAACACTAGGAGCCCCCTCCTCTCTCTCTCCTTCTCTCTCTCTCTATTTCACTCTTAACTGGCATCTCTACCTCCTCCCTCTCTCGCTCACCTCTGCTCAAACTAGCATCCCTACCCTCTCTCTCTCCTCTCCCTAGGCACCCCAATCTTCCACCCCTCTTTTAAAACTCCAAATCTACCCCTTCTATCTCTTCGATCCGTAACAGTAGGCTCTCTCTTTTCTATCCCCTCTCTCTCTTTCTCTCTCTCTTCTCTCCCTAACCGCAAATCTTCTTGGTTTTGTATTGAATTTTCGTCGAAATTTAGGTTGGCACCTTATTGGCTTAAATTCTGGCTTCTTGTATAAATTTATAGTTTGAATGTTGGTGGGTTTTGGTTTTTTCTCTTGGGTTTTCATTGAGATTTAGGTATTTTGCAGTTTTTGAGTGGATTCTGTTGTGGGCTTAGCTTTTACTCTTGGCGATTTTGTTCCCGAATATTGGATTTGGGTTCTATTTTGTTTATTAGGGCACATAGTTGTTTTGATGGGCTCCTGGTTTGGGTATTTTATTGGGTTTTCTCAATGTTTAATTCCCTTGTATTTGTTCCCTTCTATTTTGTTTATTAGGGCACATAGTTGATTTTATTTATTGGTAAGAAAATGAAGTCTCCATGTGGTTAATCCTCTCTCGTCCACTCTGTTTTGGGCAGTGTTCGCAAAACCAGCCGATCTAACCGCTAACCGGCCGGTTAGATCGGAACCGGCCAAAGACCGGTTCCGGTTTTGGTGGTCATCCAGTATTTTAAACGTTAAATAGTATACTACTTTAAATTTATATCAAATACAATAAAATGGTATATTGGTTAGCATTGGCAATCGAATCCCCTTGCCCAAGTTTCTTTTCTTTTAAGATTTCGTTGGTTCAAAAATATTTACTTACCTAGAATCCTCTTTGAATGAAGTCCTTTATTACTTGATACCCACTAACCATATGCCATTTATTACTAGACCCACTAACCATATGCAACTAAAATTAAGAGCTTATATTATATATAACATTATTTTCTTTTCATTTTCTTTAAAAAAAAAGAGCATTGTCTTAAAAAAAAAAATTATTTTTTTAGAAAAAAAGATAAAAAAATATCATTTTCTTTAAAATAAAATATCATTTTCTTTAAAAGAAAAAATCATTTTCTTTTAAAAAAAGAGTTGGTCAAGTTGATTTTTTAACATTATTTTAATATTTTTCACATTATGAAAAATATTAAAAAATATTTTGATCATTGATACTCACTTTTATATTTTACTATCTTTTCAGAAAATTTTAAAAATACCCTAGGCACAAATCAACCCGTTAAAATCTATTTTTTTCATTAATTTTCAACTTCATTTGAGTGTGTTTTGTTTTAATCAC
>NW_006498549.1:8130053-8155267 GCF_000471905.2 Amborella trichopoda | reverse complement strand
TATAGTATAGTACAGTATAGTAAGTAAGTTACTTGTATAAGAGTAAACGTAATAATTATAGTAGTAATAATAGAGAGAGAGAGATATAGTAGTAGAGAGAGAGAGAAGTATATATATATATATATATATATATATATATATATATATATGGAGATGGGATGGATCGGGTACAATAACTAAGTCATAATACTCCCCCTCAAGTTGGTGTGTGAAGGTCAGTAACACCCAACTTGGATTGTAAGAAGGTAAATTGCTCTTTTCTTAGAGGTTTAGTAAAGATATCTGCTCGTTGTTGACTTGTCCTGAGATACTGAGTTTGAATGATGCCTTCAAGTAACTTAGCTCGAACAACATGACAATCAAGTTCTATGTGCTTGGTCCTTTCGTGGAAAACAGGATTGGATGCGATGTGTAAAGCAGCTTGATTGTCACGGTACAAAAGCATGAGCATGAAGTGAGAAACGCCTATGTCTTGAAGGAGGTATTTCAACCAAATTAGTTCACATGTGGTACTGGTCATGGCGCTATACTTGGCTTTAGCAGATGAGCGAGAGACAGTGGATTGCTTTTTTGTGCACCATGAGATTGGGTTGTTGCCAAGAAACGTGCAATAACCAGTGATGGAGAGTCATGCAGTTGGGAAACTTGCCCTGTAAGGGCCAAAATTTTCACCCAAGCCAGTGTCGTCGCGCGAGAAGAAAGATGTAATGTCGAGCGAGAAGGCGTACGGATTTTCGTCACGCGCGAAAGGCGTGTGGAGTATTGTCGTCTGAGGCATTGCCGCACGTGTTTAGAGAGCAGCGCCGGTTGGAAGAGAAGAGAGAGCAGCACCAGTTGGAAGAGAAGAGAGAGCAGCGCCGGTCGGAAGACAAGAGAGAGCAGCACCGGTTGAAAGAGAAGAGAGAGCAGCGTCGGTTTGATGAGAAGAGAGAGCAGCGGCGGTAGGAAGAGAAGAGAGAGCAGCGCCGGGAGTATTTTAATCAAATGCACAGCCTTTGTACATGTTAGAGCCGCCCCGTAAGTATCAGAGCAATGAGTGATCGCGTCAGCCACAATGTTACCAACCATCCTCTCGTTTTAAGCTTTGGGCAACACAGACCTCTCCCATTTTTTCCTCAACTTTTCCCTCTCTCTTGAAGTTCATTGCTGCCCCTTCTCAGACAGCCCACTGGTGAGGCCAAGGAAAGCATGTGAAGGCCATAAGTAAGGATTTGTGATATCGTGCAAAGTTAAGGTAAGTGGGTTTAGCTTTATGCATCCATTAGTGTTGTAAAAATATTGAAATGGATTAGATGATATAAAGGAAAATGTGAAGAATGAATAGGTTAACATGAGGTTGAAGTTTCAGTTCGTGCTTCTCAATGTTATAACTGTGTCTACCACATGTTTGATCTCTTTATTTATGGAAATTCATGAATCGTTCACTATGAGACTCCTTATCACGAATAAGGTTCCAAGCCCAAAGTATATCTTGGCTAAGAAACATTAAGTGTTCTTTAAAAATATATTTACTTGACAATGTGAATTTCCAGAACTGTGAATGCTTTTGCAGTTATATGTTCGATGACCAAATGGCGTCCAAATAGGACCGAATCAATCCTAAATGAAAGGCATGTGTGTATACTCCAAGTTTACTTTTATGTCATGATAATATTTTATATTGATAAAAAGATATGACCCTAAATGTCGAAGCATGACACTATTCGTAGTCGCTGCTATTTTCAGCAACTGTGGCCTTCTTTGGGCAATGCTTTTGACCTAGCTAATGGTATCCAAAAACCTTGAAATTACTACCATTCGAAAGGTCTATGAATGTACTTAAAGTTGCATGTTTTGAGATGTTTGAAACTCCCCACGGATTTTGAACTATGACCTGAATTGCGTGAACATGTCACTGCGTATTGTTGCTGGGCAATTTCTAGCAACTAAGGCTCACTTTATACTGAGCTATTGACCCATCAAATGGCACCTAAATTTCTTCAAATCACTGTTTTTGTAAAGAAATGTGTGTTAGCTCAAGGTTTTATGTTTGAGTCGTCCTGAAACTCCCCCTACATCGGGAGCTACGCCCTTGCTAAGAGGGGCATGTCACTGTTACTTGTCACTGCATCATTGTATGACCATGCAACACTAAGTTGTCTTGATTTTTGATAAATGTGAATTCCATATGATAAATTCCATGAGAATGCCATAAAGATATGTGAATGATTCCGTGTAAACTGCACTTTGTGAGAAAATGGGGCCACGAACTCGATAATGATGAAATGAATTAACAATGAATGTCAAAAGCTACTGAGAAAGCTTATGTGTAAATGCCTTGTGATAGCTGATGAAATGCATGTCTTTTACTAAATGCTATGATGAAATATGATTCATATGCTATGAGGCAATGAATGGCCACTACTTATATTGTTAATGACCACTACACGGTGGGACACTCACCGGTAGTGGATACTGTGTTGTTATATTTATGAGAGTGTTGACCACTATGGATTGGCACCCGAGCCCTTGGACTTATTGATGGGAACATTAGCAACTACGCTGTGGGACCCGAACCCATCGGTAGTGAAAGCTAGGTTCACCAAGACATTGATGAGGATATTGGCCACTACGCGGTGGGACACTCACCGGTAGTGGATGTTAGTATGATATTGCCTGCTACGCGATGGGACACTCATCGGTAGTAAGGAAAGAGATGCCGACATATCCCCTAACCTACATAATGATAGGAGCGGGTTAAGGGAGAGGATAAAGGGTCGCACCCTAGATTTATGAAATAATAAGTGATGGATGCCTTGCAAGGTAAGGGCCTATCGAAACGCTAATGCACGCTGAGGACTGCGTGAGTGTGTTGCAGGTATTACGAAGTAGATACACCACTTGTCATTACACTCCTTCCTGTGTGATGGTAGAGGTCTTAAGCAATGGAATTGACTTATCCTGATGGATAGGGCATCTACTGCAGGAGTAAGTGATTCGGGGAGAGAGTGAGTAACGATTGAATTTCTTTATTAGGAATGTTTAGCTTTATAGTGATGGAATGAATTATGATTTCATTAATTGAGGGCTCTGATTGCACTAATTTAGAGATGACTTCTGTTTAAAAGAAATGTCCATATTTGATGTCTTGACGTGATATGCATTTATGCTAAGTTATGACTATATATTGATAAATTGTATTATTATCACATATGGATAGCACCACCACAGATATATAACATTAGACCTACTTACTGGGTTGTATAGCTCATGCTATTATTTCTCATCTACTTGTAAATTGATAGCGGCAGGTCGTGTTAGGCGACTGGAAGACAAAGCTAGTGTTTTTTAATAAGATGCTTAGACCTTGTTTATCTCTGGGCTGTTTGGCCCTTGTTTTGTTTTGTTCCTGGTGGATATGTGTAATACTGGACCTTGATGCCCTGAACTGAACGTAATATTTTGAAAGATTTTTATATTTTGAATTTTGGCAGGTGGAGTTTTTTCCTTACTCTTATGCTAGTTAAGCTTGTCACTTTAACTCTCTTCCATGGTTTGCTTGATTTTCGAATATAAAGGCATTGAGTTCACTCCGACCTGAGTGACAAACGTTACATTGAATTACGAACCCACTCTCGATCTCTTGTCATCGCGTAAGGTACGGTGGTCGGGGGCGGGGTCATGACAGATTTGGTATTAGAGCAGCCAGGAGAGGATTCTTAGCCTATGAAGTTTAGGAGAGTCATTAGATTAATTTTGGGGTAGGGTTGTGACTGGGTGGTCATGTGACTAGATTAAAGGATGCCGAGAGCTCGTAATCACAACACGAGTTCCAGTAATGAAAATACCGAGGCACTCGGCGAGTTTTACAAGACTATGGGGGCAATGACCCAAATGATGAAGGAATCGATGCTAACCCAATCTACCCCTACACCAGAGCATAATGACAGTAGCCTCATGGAGAGGTTTAGGAGAATGGCACCCCAACCTTTTTGGGGCATCGAGGAGTGGAGAAGGCTGAGAGGTGGAAGAAACAGATAGAGAAGATCTTAAAGGTGTTACACTGCTCAGATGAGCAAAAAGTCAGGCTTGGAGCCTTATGCTAGCATAATACTGGTGGGACTCGATAAAACAGGCTTGGAGGGAGACATGAACCGAGGTCACCTAGGAAAACTTCTTGACAACATTTGACACAAAGTACTACCCCGATTCATTCAAAGAAAGGAAGAAAGTAGAATTCATCGAACTCCAGCAAGGGGGCATGACTATGGAACATTACGCCGCCCGATTTACAGAGCTTTCTAGGTATGCGCCTCACATTATAAATGTCAAGGCACAAAAGGCGGCTAAATTTGAAAGGGGCTTGTAACCAGATATCAGGAGTAGGGTGATGTCGGTCAATATAAAGTCGTACACCCCGATGATAGACCATGCTTTGAAGATGGAAAAAGATTGTGAAGATCGCAGATTAAGAGACGAAGGAAAAAGGAAAACTGTGTCGTTGGGAAAGTTTGGGAAGAAACCCTAACAGTCTTCTAGGAGAAACTCTAGAGGGAGACCGTACCCACCTAACCCAAGAATTTCGAGAAGTCTTTCGGGCAATATAGATAATGACTGACGCCCGATTTATACTTATTGTGGGAGAAGCAACCTCACTACCGCAGAATGCTGCATGAAGAATGTATGTCTGAAATGTGGCAAGCCTAGCCATTGGGCGAAAGACTGCCTGATGATGAAGACCGAGGATCGCCCAAAGACCCAAGAACGAGTGTTCGCACTCACTGAACATAAGGCTAAAGCATCCACCTCAGTGATTAGAGGTATGCTCTTAATTTGTGATATTAATGCTAAAGTCTTAATTGACCCTGAATCCTCTCATTCATTTGTTGCACCCCATTTTGCTCGTTACATGAATGTTGCACTTGCATGTCTCAATTACACCTTAGTAGTATGTACACCGGTGGGAGACTCTATGGAAACTGATAAAGTATATAAACAATGTAAGATTACAATTGATGGGTGTGACCTGCCAGTAGACTTGATCCACCTAGATATTCAAGACTTTGATATAATTCTAGGCATAGATTGGTTGTTTACACACCATGACACCGTCGACTGGCATGAAAAGATGATAACCTTTAGTCATCCAGATCAAGCAGAAGTACAGCTTGAGGGCATTAGGGATACTTCTCCTTTGCACTTTATCTTTGCCCTCCGGGCCTCTCGCCTCTTGGCTAAGAGATGTGTTGGATATCTGGTGTATGTGGTGGAGAATCAGGATGTTAAGACCCAGTTAAGAGGGATTCCATTAGTAAAAGAATACGCTAAGGTGTTCCCTAAAGAGTTGTCATTCCTACCTCGAAAAAGAGAAATTGAGTTCGAGATAGAGGTAGTACTTGGCACCGCTCCCATTTCTAAAGTCCCATTTAGAATGGCTCCCTCTGGATTGAAAGAGTTAAAAAGCAGCTGCAGAAATTATTGAATAAGGGATTTATCCGACCTAGTGTGTCGCTCTGAGGTGCACTGGTCATGTTTGTGAAGAAAAAGGATGGGTCATTGAGATTATGTATTGACTATAGGCAGTTGAATCAAGTGACAATAAAAAATAAGTACCCCTTGCTTAGGATTGACGACCTCTTTGATCAGCTCCAAGGGGCCCAAGTGTTTTCAAAGATTGACCTCAGATCGGGTTATCATCAATTGCACGGCAATGAGGGAGACATCCCAAAGACCGCTTTCAGAACTCGATACGGTCACTATGAGTTTCTTGTGATGCCGTTCGGGTTAACCAATGCCCCCGCTGTGTTCATGGATTTGATGAATAAGGTATTCAAACCGTTGCTAGATGACTTTGTAGTGTTGTTTATCGATGATATCTTGATATATTCAAAGAGTCAGGAACTGCATGAGCAGCATCTAAGGATGGTTTTGTAAACTTTGAAGTCGGAAAGATTGTATGCTAAGTTGAGCACGAGCGAGTTTTGGCTCCCCAGTGTGGCCTTCCTTGAGCACATTATTTCTAAGGATAGAATCACAGTCGACCCCTCTAAGATCGAGGTCGTACTTAAGTGGGAAAGGCTAACAAATGTGACCGAGGTTCGTAGCTATCTGGGGCTAACAGGGTACTATAGGCGCTTTGTAGAAGGATTCTCATAAGAAGAATACAAAATTTGTATGGTCAGAGGAATGTGAGAGGAGTTTCCAGGAACTTAATAAGAGAGTAGTCACAATCCCATAAAGGGCTCGGATGTGTACTTATACAGAGAGATAAAGTTATTGCTTACGCCCCCAGACAATTAAAGCTGCATAACAAAACTATCCCACTCACGACTTGGAGGTTGCAGTAGTAGTGTTCGCGTTAAAAATCTAGAGACACTACCTCTATGGGGCCCAGTTTAAGGTGTTCACGAACCACAAGAGCCTCAAGTACCTGTTTTCTCAGAAAGATGTAAACATGAAGCAGAGAAGATGGATGGACTTATTGAATGATTATGACTGTACAATTGATTACCAACCAGGCAAGAATAATGTGATAGCCGATGCTTTAAGTCGAAAAGTTGTGGTCTCCGTGGCACATTTGATGGTTCGAGAAATGAAGCTATTAGAAGATGTGGTGGAGTGGCACCCATCTCAGCCCCGTAGTAAGGGGGAATGAATGTTGTTGTTTTTAAGGATGGAACCCCAACTCCTTCAGCAAATTCGAGTGGCCTAAAAAAGAGATCTCCATCTGACAAAAATCCTTGACGAAATAAGAATGGAAGGAAAAGGAGATTTCTTTATGAGTAGTGATGACTTGTTAAGGTTTAGAGGCCGAGTGTGTGTTCCTAATGATGAGAAGATAAAAAGGGCTGTCCTAGAGGAAGCACATACACGATACACCCAAGGAGTACAAAGAGTACCAAGATTTGAAAAAGACCTTTTGGTGGAACAACATGAAGCGAAATGTGGCATAGTTTATCGCTAAGTGTTTGATATGCTAGCAAGTGAAGGCAGAACATCAGAGACCTGTAGGACTATTGTAGCCCCTACCCATACTAAAATGGAAATGGGAACACATCACAATGGACTTTGTTTTTAGATTACCAATATCAAGTGCAAGGCATGATAGTATTTGGGTCATGATGGACCGATTAACTAAGGCTGCTCACTTCTTACTGGTTCGCACGACCTATACTCTGAATAAACTGGCCCAGTTATATATCAGAGAAATTGTGAGATTGCACGGAGTGCCCATCAGCATTGTGTTAGGCAGGGACACTAGATTCACCTCTAGAATTTTAACAAGTCTGCAGTCAGCGTTGGAAACTAGACTTACAGTTAGCATTGCCTTTCACCCCCAAACAGATTAACAGTCAGAGAGGACCATTCACACATTGGAGGACATGTTAAAGGCATGTGTCACTGACATTAAGGGAAGCTGGGAAGATTATCTACCCCTGATAGAATTTGCCTACAATAACAGCTTCCAAGCCAGTATTCAGATGGCACCTTATGAGGCCCTGTATGGGAGAAAGTGTAGGTCATCCATCTATTGGGACGAAGTGGGCGAAAGAAGATTATTAAGGCTCGAAATGGTTCAAATGATTTCTGAGAACATAGCCTTGATTAGAGAGCGGCTCAAGATAGACCAAAGTCAGCAAAAGAACTATGCCAATAATCGTCGGAGAAGCCTCGAGTTTGAAGTGGGGGATCGGGTCTCCATGAAGATATCCCCAACCAAGGGTATTACGAGATTTGGTAAAAAGGGGAAATTGAGCCCATGATTCATTGGACCTTTTGAAGTCCTAGAAAGAATTGAAAGTGTGACTTACTGACTTGCCCTGCCACTTGAACTGGCCAGTATTTACAGTGTCTTCCATATATCAACCTGACCCATCCCAAGTCTTGGAAATATCAACCTGACCCATCCCATGTCTTGGAGTATAAACCAATCTTGCTCAAGGAAGATTTGACCTATGTTGAGCAACTAAATGAGATTTTGGACAGAAGAGTACAAGTGTTGCGCCATAAAGAAATTCCCCTAGTCCGGGTATAATGGCAACATCATTCAAGGAAGGAATCGACATGGGAACGGGAAAGATTAGCGACAAAATCTCTTTAAAGTGGGGATGATGTAAGGGCCACAATTTTCACCCAAGCCAGTATCGTCGCACGAGAAGAAAGATGTAACGTCGAGTGAAAAGGTGTAAGGATTTTCACCTTGCAAGAAAGGTGTGTGTAGTTTTGCCGTCTGAGGCATTGTCGCGTGTGTTTAAATAGCAGTGCTGGTTAGAAGAGAAGAGAGAGCAGCGCTAGTTGGAAGAGAAGAGAGAGCAGCGCCGGTTGGAAGAGAAGAGAGAGCAGCGCCGGTTGGAAGAGAAGAGAGAGCAGCGCTGATTGGGTAGCGCCGGTTGGAAGAGAAGAGAGAGCAGCGCTGGTTGGAACAGCGCCAGTTGGATGTTTGATAGTGCAACGTCGAGAGTGTTTTAGTCAAACGTACAACCTCTGTATATGTCAGAATCGCCCCATACGTGTCAGAGCAATGAGTGATTGCATCAGCCACAGTATTTTCCAACCACCCTCTCCTTTTAAGCCTTGGGCAACACGCGTCTTTCCCAATTTTTTCTCAACTTTTCCCTCTCTCTTGAAGTTCACTGTTGCCCCTTCCGAATCCATTGGTGAAGCCAAGGAAAGCCCGTGAAGGCCATAAGTGAGGATTTGTGATACCGTGCGAACTTAAGGTAAGTGGGTTTAGCTTTATGCATCCATGAGTGCTGTAAAAATGTTGAAATGGATTAGATGATATAAAGGAAGATGTGAAGATTAATGGGTTAACATGAGGTTGAAGTTTCCGTTTGTACTTCTCAATGTCATGACTGTGTCTACCACATGTTTGATCTTTTTATTTATGGAAACTCATGAAATCGTTCACTATAAGACTCCTTATCACCAATAAGGTTCCAAGCCCAAAGTGTAGCCTGGCTAAGAAACATTAAGTGTTCTTTAAAATATATTTACTTGAGAATGTGAATTTTCATAACTGTGAATGTTTTTGCAACTATATGTTCGATCCCAAATGAAAGACATGTGTGTATACTCCAAGTTTACTTTTTTACGTCATGAAAATGTTTTGCATGGATAAAAAAATATGAACCTAATGTCGAGGCATGACACTGTTTGTAGTCGCTACTATTTTCAGCAACTGTGGCCTTCTTTGGGCAATGCTTTCGACCTAGCTAATGGTATCCAAAAACATTGAAATTACTGTCATTCGAAAGGTCTACGAATGTACTTGAAGTTGCATATTTTGAAATATTTGAAACTCTCTACGGATTTTGAACTATGACCCGAATTGCGCGAACATGTCAATGCACATTGTTGTAGGGAATTTCTAGCAACTAAGGCTCACTTTATAATGAGCTATTGGCCCATCAAATGGCACCTAAATTTCTTCAAATCATTGTTTTTGTAAAGAAATGTGTGTTAGCTCAGGGTTTTATGTTTGAGTCATCCTAAAACTCCCCCTACATCGAGAGTTACCCCCTAAGAGGGGCATGTCATTCTTACTTGTCATTGCATCACTGTATGACCATGCAACACTAAGTTTGCTTGATATATGATAAATGTGAATGCCATATGATAAATTCCATGAGAATTCCATAAATATATGTGAATGATTCCGTGTAAACTGTACTTTGTGAGAAAAAGGGCCCACGAACGCGATAATGATGAAATGAATTAACAATGAATGCCAAATGCTACTGAGAAAGCTTGTGTAAATGCCATGTGATAGCTGATGAAATGCATGTCTTTTGCTAAATACCGTGACGCTATGATGAGGTATGGTTCATCTGTTATAAGGCAATGAATGGCCACTGCTTATATTGTTATTGACCACTACGCGGTGGGACACTCACCTATAGTGGATACTGTGCTGTTATATTGATGAGAGTGTGGACCACTATGCATTGTGACCTGAGTCCTTTGGTAGCAATGTTGGACTTATTGATGGGAACATTGGGCGCTACATGGTGGGACCCAAGCCCATCGATAGTGTGAGCTAGGTTCACCAAGACATTGATGAGGATATTGGCCACTACATGGTGGGACACTAACCGGTAGTGGATGTTATTATGATATTGCTTGCTATGTGATGTGACACTCATTGGTAGTAAGGAAAGAGATGCCGACATATCCCTTAACCTGCAGAATGATAGGAACGGGTTAAGGGAGAGGATAAAGGGTCGCACCCTAGATTTATGAAATGATATGTAATGGATGCCTTACAAGGTAAGGGCCCATCGAAATCCCAATGCGCTCTGGGGACTGTATGAGGGTGTTGATGGTATTACGACATGGATAAACCACTTGTCATTACCCTCCCTCCTGTGTGATGGTAGAGGTCTTAAACAATGGGATTGGCTTAGCCTGTTGGATAGGGCCTCTACTGCGGGAGTAGGTGATTCAAGGAGTGGGTGGGTAATGATTCAATTTCTTTATAATGAATGTTTAGCATTATAATAATGGAATGAATTATGATTTCATTAATTGAGGGCTCTGATCGCACTGATTTAGAGATGACTGCCGTTTAAATGAAATGTTCATATTCGATGTCTTGATGTGATATACATTTATGCTAAGTTATGACTCTATATTGATAAATTATACTATTGTCACATATGGATAGCACCACCACAGATGAATAACACTAGATCTGCTTACTGGGCTGTACAGCTCATCCCATTATTTCTCCTCTATTAGTAGATTGATAGCGGCAGGTACAGAGCTGAAAGTTCGTGTTGGGCAGTTGGAAGACAAATCTAATGTTTTTGAAGAAAGTGCTTAGACCTTGTTTATGTCTGGGCCATTTGCCCCTAGTTTTGTTGTGTTCCTGGTGGATATGTGTAATATTAAGCCTTGATGCCCCGAAATGAATGTAATATTTTGAAAGATTTTTATATTATGAATTTTGGTGTGTGGAGATTTTTCTGTACTCTTCTGTTAGTTAAGCTTGTCGCTTTAGCTCTCTTTCATGGTTTGCTTGATTTCCAAATATATTGAGTCCACACCCACCTGAGTGACAAACGTTACATTGAATAACGAACCCGTGCTCAATTGCCCGTCGCCGCTTAAGATAAGGTGGTCGGGGGCGGGATCATGACATGCCCAATTTGAAATCAGAGAAGGTCAATAACTGAAGGTTATTGGGCGATGGCATGAGGATGCCTTTGCCAGGATTGAGCTTTAAGTATTGAAGTGCCCGGAATGCAGCATCCATGTGCGATTGGTGTAGTGTGCGCATAAATTGGCTGAGAATATTAACAGAGAATGTGATCTCTGGTCGAGTGATGGTGAGATAAATAAGCCTCCCCACAAGTCGATAATAAGAACTAGGATCGGAGAAGAGAGGCTCATCATCAAGAGTGAGTTTAAGGTTTTGCTCCATAGGGAAAGATACGGGTTTTGTGCCGAGAAGTTCGGTTTCTTCTAAAATGTCCAGCGTGTACTTTTGTTGAGATAAAAAAATTCCTTTTTTAGATCTTGCAACTTCAAGACCCAAAAAGTATTGTAGAGGACTGAGGTCTTTGAGTTTGAACTGGTTATGAAGGAATTGTTTAATGGACTCTATGGTGGAAACATCAGTTCCAATGATGATTATATCATCAACATAAACCAGAATTACAGTCATCCGGTCTTTGAGCTTTGAGAGTAAACATGGAGTAGTCGGCCTTTGATTGTTGAAATCCTGCTTGGAGGAGAGAAGTCGAAAATTTTGAAAACCAAATTCGCGAGGCTTGTTTTAGACCATATAAGGATTTTTGGAGACGGCAAACAAATGCTCCCCCGTAAGAGGAAATCCCAGGGGTAATTGTATATAGACCTCTTCATGCAGATCACCATGAAGAAAAGCGTTGTTAACATCGAGTTGAAACAAGGGTCATGCTTTTGCAGCAGCAATGGCAAGAAGGCATTGAACAGTGACAAGTTTGGCCACGGGAGCGAAGGTTTTGTGGTAGTCTATTCCTTCAGTCTGGGTATAGACTTTTGCCACGAGTCGTGCTTTATATCGTTCGACAGTGCCATCGGCATGGAACTTGATTTTCTACACCCATTTACAGTCAATGGCATGTTTGCCAAGTGGTGAAGGTGTAACTTTCTAGGTATGGTTTGCCTCAAGTGCTTTTATCTCAGTGGTCATGGCTTCTCTCCACCGAGCATCTTTCATGGCAGAAGAGAATGTCCTTGGTTCAAGGTTAGAGGAAACGGTAGCCAGAAACGCATTGTGGTTGTGAGAGAGTTTATCATAGGAAACAAAATGAGAGAGTTACCTATATGTTGACCATCAAAAGAGTGATGATTGGTCGGTGGTGAAGACAGTGCCTGGGAACAATGGAAATCAACAAGCCATCCCGGAGGTCGATGAGACCTTGTGGATTTGCGAATGGACTGAGAGTTTGTGGTAGGTTCCTGTGGTGATGGATTGGTGGTGGATGGGGAAGAAGATGACTCAATGGCGGGTAACTTGGTAATCTGCGGTGAGTGAAGGACGTCAACAAGAAGCATTGGAACAGGATAAGTGGAGGAATAAGGACCAAGCTCCTCTATTATGGGAAGAGGAATGGGCGAGGTGGCGGTGTATTCCTTGTTGGGACAGTCAGGTTGGCGAAAAGGGAAACATGTTTCGTGAAAGGAAACGTCCCTACTCACAATGAAAGTGTTGGTATTGAGATCAAAAAGTCTATAAGCTGTTTTACCATAAGGATAGCTGATAAAAATACATTTATGGGCTTGAGGGGCGAATTTATCATGTGATTTTACCATAAGGACACCCAAACACACGCAAGTGGTGGTAGTTTGGTTGCATGTTAAACAAGATTTCGTGTAGAGTTCGTCCTTGCATAATAGGGGTAGGTAGCCCGTTTATTAGGTAAGTGGCGGTTAAAACACACTCACCCCAAAAGGATGGGGTAATCCAGCTTGAAAATGCAAGGGTCTGGTATTCTCAAAGAGGTCGCTGTGTTTGCGCTCAACCACTCTATTTTATTGGGGTGTGTTGACGCAAGACCTTTGGTGTAAGGTGTCGTTCTCTTTTAGCAAGGTATGCATTTGATGAGATAGAAATTCGGTGCCATTGTCAGACCGTAAGGTTTTAATGGTGGAGTTAAATTGGGTATGTACCATAGTAAAAAAATGTTTTGCGAGGGAATAAGTGTTACTTTTAAACTGCATTAAAAAAGTCCAAATGCAACAGGTAAAATCATCAACTATGGTTAAAAAGTAACGTGCACCTGTACGTGCGGGTGTTGAGTATGCTCCCCAAATATCACAGTGAATGAACTCAAAAGGAAAAGAAGTAATATTAGAGCTTAAAGGAAAAGGTTTCCTTGTTTGTTTGGCTACAAGGCACATTTCACAAGGACAAGCATTATTATCAGATAATGGAAAAAAAAGAATTGGAGAAAGTTCCTTCAAATGATGGTTGCATGGATGGCCAAGGCGGTTATGCCAGAGCTATGAGATGGAACTTTGATTGCAAAAGCTTTTTATTCTCGAGTCCTTGTAAAAGTAGAGGCCATCACGTTGTTCACCCAGACCAATCACCCTCTTCGTTGTGAGGTCCTGAAACACACAGAAGTCACGGAAAAAAATGGCTGCATAGTTATGGGTTTTGGTTAATTGACTGGCAGATAAGATGTTTAAATCAAAAGAAGGCAAATATAAGACATCTGTAAGTTGCAAAGAGGAAGAAATGAGACAGGTGCCTTTGTGGGAAACCGAAACAATGTTTCCATTAGGAAGTTTGACGGATGGTGCTTGATGCATGGAAGTTTTGTTGTGCAACAGGTCTAAAGAGGAAGCCATGTGGTCGGATGCCCCGGTGTCAATTATCCATGTTGAAAGGAAAGAAGATAATGAAGCACAAGATAGTTTCATACCAGCAAGGTTGGCCGCCGAGGGACTGTGATCCGGGTTGAGCAACATCATCAGTTGAGAGTGTTGTGTTAGTGAAAGATGGACGGCAATGGAGACATCAGCCAAATCAGAATTTTCGTTGGTGCTAGTGGTGCTGGACAATGTTGCAGTAGCATTGTTGCGAGCAGGTTGCCAACCGTGGAGTTTTCGGCATTGACCTCGGGTATGGCCGGAGTCCCCACAATGGTCACAATGAGGTCTATCATGCCCTTTACCTCCACGCCCATTGCCTCTTCAGCGGGGTGGGTTTTGATTGTTGCCATTGGAACTGGTGCGAGAGGAATTTCTATACTCCCCATCAGAACGTCCTTTGCCATGACCATTGGAGCTGAAATGAGCTACAGCCATAGCAGCACCTTCGAAGGGTTGAGATGGCCGGTGTTGAAGGGTTCTTTGCCACTCATCTTGAAGAACCAAAGAATAAGCTTTGTTAATTGAGGGTAGAGGATCCATGGTAAGAATGTTACTTCTCACGGTGGAGAATGAATCACTCAAGCCCCAAGAGAAATTGAAATGCCCTCTCGTTTTGTTTTAAGGTAGAAACTTCTTTGACAGCACCACAGGTACATGTGGGAATAAGGGTAAGAGAATCGATCTCATCTCAATAACCCTTAAGAGTAGTGTAATAGGAGAGAACAAAAAGTTGATTAAGAGTAGTGTAATAGGAGAGAACAAAAAGTTGATCTTGGATGTGAGTGGACATATCAAGGGTAATGCGATAAATTTGAGCAGCATTACCTTTAAAGAAAGGTTTGTGGATATCATCCGAAGCTTCTTTCATAGTTTCAAAATAGATCACGTTGTTAGTGAGGTCCTTGCAAACAACATTCCATATCCTTGATAGGACCATGGTGTTGCATCGGTTCCAAGCGACATGATTGGTAGTGCCGACTACACGCTTTGAGATTGTGCCATCAATGAAGCCGAGTTTGTGCTTGGCGTCAAGAGCGCTTTCAAAATGGGAAGTTATCATCAGTGAGTTGTTGAGAAATAATCAACATTCTGGTGGAGAAAATAAGGAGAAGAGGAATTGTGGGTTCTTCCAGTTTCAATAGACATGGCTGAAAAGAAACTTGAGAGAAATGGGAATTGAAAGAAGTGCGGAAACGAAAGTAAGGATTGGAAAAGAGCAAGAAGCTTAAGCTTGACGCCAATCACTTGGACAAAACAAGAACAGCCACAACAAGCACACCATAAAATAGGAGAGACAAAGGGGGCAGCAAAAAATAAAGACAAGGTGGTTGCTAGCGGGATGGTGGAGATGGCGTTAGGTGGTTGCAGCAAAAAAATAAAATTTGCGAGAGGATGGGAAAGGGAAAGGGAGCAGCAAAGTGGGAGAGGGCTTTTGCAGAGAGAGAGAAAGGACCCTCGATCATCTAGAGGGAGAGAGGGGAGCGAGCTTTCTTTCCAGGGGGCTTAGAGAGAGAAAGGGGTTTGCAGAGAGAGAGAGGGCTCACAACGGCAGGAGCAGGGTAGCAGGCAGCAGACGGAGAGCAGCGAGGGATCAGGGAATATAGCTCTAATCAAATGATACAAACGCTGATTAGTCCTTTGGCTTGCTGGTTTGATCCAGCACTATCCTTGCTCTGATACCATGATAAAAGGCGAAGAGTCAAAAATGCAGTCGACAGAGTATCGACAGAGTATCGACAGAGTATCCTTGCTCTTATACTATGATAAAAGACGAAGAGTCGAAAATGCAGTCGACAGGGTGGAGAGAGAATGAATATCTACGTTTCTGTATATTCACTTTTATCTTTGATAATTTATAACATATATATATAACAGTACATAAAAGAAAATTTCATGATAAAGAGGTAAACTAAATATTTAGAGTTATAACTAAATGGAAGGGATATATATATATGTGGAGGGAGAGAGATACGGAAATGGGATGGATCGGAAAGAATGATTAAATCATAATACCACGAATATTACCAATAGCAGAAAATTAACAAAATAAACAAAGTAAATACCAATGCCATTAACACCAGCTTAAATACAAAATAAAAAAAAGATAGAAATTAGAAATCCAAAAAACGATTCTATGCTTTTTATTTTTCAACCCCCAACCCTTTTAACCATGTGTTTTTGTTCTAAACAATTTAAAAAATGACTCACTTTCATTCAAAAGCCCGTTAACCTCTTAACCTATGTTATGTTTCTTTCTCTAATACCCCAACCTCATAGCCCACTTTCCCATGGTCACTCTGTACCAGAACTCCGTCTCTCTCTTTCGTCTCCCTCTCTCAAATACCCAAATCATAGAACTCCGTCTCTCTCTTTCGTCTCCCTCTCTCAAATACCCAAATCATAGAGATCATCCTCTCTATCATCTCTTTCTCTTCTCTATGTCATCAGAACTTTCTCTCTTTATCTCTCTTCCTCTCTCTCTAATACCTAACTTGCATAACACATTTGATTCTCAAATCACATAAATCGCATAGCACATTTGATTTTCAAATTTCAAATAACCAAATTGCAAGGCATATTTCATTCCAAAATTTCAAATACCCAAATCGCAGAATCAAAGAAAGGGTTTACCTGTGTATATGGTGGTACTTGTGATATTTCGGCTTAAGAAAGGGTTTACCTGTGTATATGACTGTACTCGTGATATTTCGGCTTGGGATACATTTAAGGTTATAACTACGGAAACCTCATAAAAAAAATAAAAGAAAAAAAGAGAGTTTTGAGCTGTTCAGTTAACGTGTTATGTTTCCCTGCTTATTCTAGCTTAGAAGTGAGGGGCTTGGCTTTGGAGTGAGAGAGACAAACAACGCATAGAGACCTGTGTGTTATTTATGCAGCAAAAAAAAATTCTAAATCTTTGGATCTCCTAAAATAAAAATAATTGTTGACAAAAATAAGGGATTTAAAAATATTTATCTTATCTTATTTATTATTTGGTAGTCGTCTTACTGAATCAGTATGATAAAGTTTCTTAACAAAGTAAAATTGGGGTGACGAGAGGAGGGGGAACAACGACCCAGAACAGTATTTACAATAGCTCGAGTGGTGCTGATTTTCATTTGCCCTATGAGATTCTTTCGGTAATTCCAACTTATCATCTGATCAGCTCGATTGGGCAAGGAAGATCACATCAATAGCCATTGCCTCGCGTGTCTCAAAGTTGAATAAGAGGCTGGGAGGCTGAGGGGCCGAAGATTTGGAGTGAGGGAGAGAAGAGAGAGCCTACGGTTACGGATCGAAAAGGAAGAGAAAAAGGTTAGATTTGGGCTTTTAGGAGGAAGATTGGGGGAGATGAGAGAGAGAGGGGGTAGGGATGATGGTTTGAGGTGAGGTGAGGTAGAGAGGTAGGAAGTGGAGAGGCAGGTTGAGCCAGAGGATAGAAAGGGAGAGAAGAGAGGGGAGGCCCGCAATTTTTGCAGGAGATAGGGAGAGAAGAGAGAGATACCGGGAAAGGAGAGAGGATACTTTAAAAGCCAAATACAAATTCACCCAAGTTTAAACGGATGTCCTCGATGTTTATGCTCTTGATAGGGGGTCGGATGTTTATAATCCTCATAGGGGGTTCCGGTGCTCATAATTTCATGAGCTCGTAACCTCACAGCGGGTTAGGTTATGGTTATGGTGCTCGTAATTTCAGGTCAGGTGCTAGTAATTTCAAGGAGTTATGGTGCTTGTAATTTGTTTGGGTTACGGTGCTCGTAATTTCAAGCAAACTGAGTGTCAATCACCAGCTCGTAATTTCAGGTGCTGGTAATTTCAAAGAGTTATGGTGCTCATAATTTCAGGTGCTAGTAATTTCAAAGAGTTATGGCGCTCGTAATTTGCTTGGGTTACGGTGCTCGTAATTTCAAGCAAACGAGTGTCCATCACCAACTATGTATGTACATAATTTGCTCTTAAACAAATGCAACCACTTAACTATCTTTTAAGAAAAGAAAAGTGAATGATCTCATTATATAACCTCCCTTAAAAATATCTCCTTATGACGCATGTTTCTGTAACCCGTCTCTTTTTTAAATGATGCCACTCCCACATATAATTTAAAATGATGTGCATCGTGCATACTTTGTATCAGACCCGATTTGATTTTCTTCGTCGAGAAAAATATGTATTATAAAAATAATGAAATGCCTTTCTTTTTTTCTTCTTTTCTTTTCGTTTCACTTTTGAGGGATGAAAATAAATAATTACGGGGAAAATAAGAATGGATAAAACATGCAGAAGCGGAAAAAGTTTCATCCTCATTCATTATCAGTCATAAACAACCGCCACACGATCGTGTGTTTCTTATTTACTCTCTGCTCATATCAGCAGCGTCTGGGCCTCCTCTTATTTATTCACAAGCCCCGCTCAACAACGCTCTCTATGCGGCCATGGAAACTGCAACAAAGCATCCCAAAAACCAAACAATCAGCAACTCTCCCACTTCTAGAGAGAGAGATAGATTTGTTCAATTTAGACAGAGAACTGCACATTTAGTAAGAGAGAAAAATGGGATTTGATCATAAGAGAGGAGGGATTTGTTCCTTTTATGGAAAGAGAAGGATTTCTTCATTTCAGAGAGAGAAAAAAAAGAACGATTGAGAGAGGTGTAGAGTGCTTACATGAACTGATGGAGCAGCGCTGCTGAGAGATGCCACAGATTTGTGGAAGTTGCTCGGCACGTTCGATAATCTGCTGCTGCTCTCCCTGCCCTGCTTCTGACATGAGACTCCTAGCCATCTGCCTTATCTGCTCGCACCTGCACTCCTCCCTAATGTTCTCCAATTTCTCGCAGCACCTTCGCGGAGCATCCCTCTGGTAAGGAAAGAGAGTTAACTCAGGCCTCCCGGTCTGGATGAAGCGCCTGCATGATTCTAGGCTTTTCCTCTCCTGCTTGCACTGCTCCCTCTCTCCCTCCCCAAAATTCCCACCCTTAAACACCTCCTCCTCGGTGGTGGTGGTCACAGTCGTCCTGTAAATGGACGCCTCCGCCACCACTGCAACGCACACCACCAAGGCCAGTGCTGCCGCCCAACCAAACCGCATGGCTGCCATTGCTCACTCTTTCTGAGAGTGTTGTGATGGTGGTGATGAAGGGGTTTGGTGCGTCGGGCATTTTATAGTAAGAGTGCGGGTGGTGGAGGTGAACAGGTGCCATTTTGATGTCTTGTCATTACTTTTGCCTGCTTCCACGTTCCTCACTCAATAACCCCACGTAGAACACCAGGCAACAGCACTTGCAGTGCTGTAGGAGCCAGCTGCAATGCAGTCAAGGTTACTTAATGTAGATAGACTAATGCGATCACTTTTTTTATAGAGAACCGGTGGGCCGACCAATTAGATCATCTACATGTTTTGATTCAACATCAAAATTGGGTTCTATCGAAAATCAATCAAAATTAATATTTGATCGGTTTTGGTTATTCAAGTTAGTTTTTACTAGTTTGATCACTTAAATATAGTTAAATTTTTTAATATATTTTATATTTTTTAAAAAAATTTACGTACGGACCTTAAAAACGTATACAAAATACGAGATACTCTGTTTTTAGTCGAAAATTATCAGAAAGTCCAGTCAATGCTTGGTTTTTTTCCAAAAATTACCCCTAAGTTCAAGGATGACAATTGAATTTTTATTTATTTGTTTAGTAGGGCAGTGTCCCAAGTTTAAGGAGCATTGTCTTGGCAGTCCGAGTCCGAGGTTTAAATCTTCTTATCGTTCTTTCTTTTTTTGATAGAAAACATCAGCGGTCTGAGGATAGAAATCTCAGACCGCCCCCTAGACTGAGTAGAGCTCAGTTTTAGGGTGGTTTGATGTTCCCATCCTCAGACCGTTTGTTATTTATGAAAAAAATATTCGGTCTTAGAATTTGAACCTCGGACCACTTGTTACTTTTTAGAAAAACCTTTGTCCAAAAATTGGAACCTCGGAGTGCTCTCTAGAATGAGCATTGCTCAGACATTTCTTCAACTAATGACAAGCGATCCGCAGTTGAAATTCTCGGACAACAGGTTTTCTTCAATACTTAAATTGCGGTCCGAGACTTTGGACCTAACTCTATTCAATCCAGGGGTCTAAAGATTCAAACCTCATACCGCGGGGGTAGTGCCCCTAAAACTCCGAACACTGCCCTATTAAAGAAATAATAAAAAAATAAAACTAACAAGCGGTCTTAGGATGACATCCTCAAACCACACGGCAAATTTGAAAGAAAAAAATGCTCGTTCGTAATAAAAAAATGGAGCATCCTGCATTTTTTATACTTTTTTGAGATCTATATGTAATTTTTTCTATTTTTAAACTATTATTTTGAACTTTAAAAAATAAAACTTAAAAAAATGAATCTGTCCAATTAGTTTAACTAACGATTGGATTAGTTTTACGTGGACCAAATAGCCTTTCAATATTGATAACACTTCCTTGGTAACAGTGCTTTTGATATCAGATTTGGATCAGCGTGATGGATGCATTGCATGTTCTTTTTTATCTGAATTTAAGATGTGAGAATGACACTTGTTAGTGAGGATTATATGCACAAATGTGATGCTCATGCCATCACCATTTGCTTGACGGGGTGTGCTATGCCACCTGTTTTATTAGGTTTGCTCCGTCTTTCACCATGCGATCCATTAATTGGATGGTGATGACCCCTAGTGACCGTACTAGTCAATACGAGGAAGGGGTTCGATCGATTGAAATGCTTGGGAAGAACAGACATAGTAATAATAACTACTAAAAATAAAGCCAGTTTGAAAATCATTACGCATGGGGAGTAAGGAATGAGGGCGCGTTTCGATGGTCTTCTAAGGTCTATATTTGGACCCTCTCGTAGTCCTGGTACAATAAGATTGTAGTTAATTGTATTTGAGCATGCTTCTATGCTTCCTTACAGCATAAACCTTCTATATTTCCTCTTATCCAACTATCCATTCTAAATGAACGGTGTGACCCCATCTATAATGCCATCCTCTTTATTATTTTATTTTTAATCTTTTTAACACAAAAAATTTGAATATAAAATAAATATTTTCAATAAAATAAAATTACTAAATACCCCTAAAAATTTGTAAGGGTATTTTGATCATTATATTTTATTAAAAATATTTTTTAATATTTTATTTAGGTGCGTCCTATTGAGGTGATGGCACATACCAAATTTTATATACATATGGTTAGTATACAAAAAATTAGAAATAAAATATGTGAGGCGTCGGATCTATAGATTAACTGGTTAATGACTCACCTGATAATATTGGATGCTTGGATGAAAGGGGAAGTAGGTTCCAATTTTCATTTTTATTTTATTTTTATTTTTATTTTATTTTTATTTTTTTTTCATACTTCACCTATGGTCCATAGGTTGGACTTTCTAACTTCTCTAAACACATAAAAGATTAAGGATGATTTGATGATCAAAGTTTCGAATGGCGCTTTGTAATGGTGTAGCAAAGTTATTTGGACTTTCTAAATGCCCTAAAGAGCAAAAAAAAAACAAAAAACAAAAAAAAACAAAAACAAAAACAAAAAAAACAAACAGAGAGACCAATCTGTACTGGACACAGTTTCTATGTGGCCAGCCCATATACTGTAGAAATACAGGTTTAGCAATAAATATATTTGTTAAATATAATTTGACCCTAATTTTTATAAAATACATAATTCTTAACATGAAGATCATGAATATAAATAAATTTTAAAAATTAAAAATAATAATTATATAAAGAAAACATTTGAACCTTTAGTTAAAAGTGTTTTCAGATGGACTACCGATTTGCATCCAATTGCTTTATATCTCTTGACCGCATATTGTACAAATGCGGTCCAACCCGCATGCAACAATTGTTCATATGTATTTGAGCAATTAAGGGCCCCACTTTCGAACCGTCCACCATACTTCATTGTGGGGTCATCCTTCAAACCACCCGATTCGGTATTTTGACCGTCAATTGGCCCCACACACTTGTTTTGTTTCGTGTTTAGAGCAGTTTCAACTTTGAAGGTCCAACAAGGGTTAAATAGTAGCAAATATATTAAAAGAAATTCGACCTCACTATAAAATGTCTCAAAATCTGGACTATTTTTTAAGTGTTTTGGGTCGATTTGTAGCTTTCACTCATAACAACTAGCTAGTTATTTTAATATAAAATATAAAACCAAAAGCAACAACAAAAAAAAAAAATGGATTCGCTACCATAGAAAAATTGAGATGCTGAGCTTTTTTTTTTTTTTTATTATCTAGAAAAATACCATTTATTTTTTGTACATGAATGCCAATTATTCTCACTCATTAGAGCTCAAATTGGATGGCTTGGGTGAGTCACGAAGTCCAAGATTATTATTTTTTTGAAACTTTGTGTCTATTAAATAACACTCATACAACTACCCATTTTGAAATTTAAGAGACAACAATAATTTTGACCTCCTTACACAAAAGATAAAATGAGGCATCTTTGTAGACAATCACTTTTTATCTTTTGTACATAGAAGCCACAATGATTCTTATCCCTTAAATTTCAAAATGGGTGGCTGTAAGAATATAATTGAATAGATACAAAGTTTAAAAAAAAAATACTCACGGACTTCGTGACTCACCCCAAGCCATCCAATTTGACATTTAATGAGTGGGGAAATTGTGAGATCCACGTACAAAAAATAAATTATCTCTTTGTAGATAATCCAATCATAAAAAAAATCAATTTTTTGAAAGTGTTAGTGAAAATAGTGGTTATGACCTTTAATTGGAACTTAGATAGTACTAACACCACAACCCTAGCCCCATTCTCAACTCAAAATTAGCATTGGATTTTCTCAAATTAAGTATCAATTCAAGTTCACAAGGTTTTACTTGTCAGGTAAAAGAGATTGTTTCAACTGGCCCTCCAAATAATGTCACGACATGGGGTGTTTCCAAGCTATTATTGAGCCAAAATGTTTGTAGGACCGAACCATACCATTTTCCAACGACAGGGTACCAAACTTGGGCATAAACTTGCCAAAAAAATTGAAGAAGTATATGAACATGGTACTTGAAGAAACGGAAAAAGACCCAAAACTTGCTCGAACGTCAAAGATTTCAAATTTGTTGTCAGTCTGATCTACATTTTTCCTATGATAAAGCATTCGTTTTGAGGCTGAAGCATGAAGAACCAGGACCTCGTACCATGAATATAGGATGGGTGGAACTTTTTGAGGACCAATTTCCACATTGCGAACCCTAAACTATATAATTCTTTTAATTTGACCAAAATTCAAAAATTAATTATCCACCCATTTATGGCCAAGAGATTTGGATTTATCCTTTTAAGAAAAGGTTTATATGTTTCTTCTACATCATAGAAGTTCTATCCTTCCCCTACCATCCAACCGTCCAATTTTGATCAAGAGAACCACACACCATTTGATCTTTGATCTTTCAAAGTATTTTATGTTTAGTCTATGAATATGAAATTTCGTACGTGCCATCTTCTCATTGGGGCGCAACTATAAAAAATATTAAAAGTAATTTTGCGATAAAGTATAATAACCAAAATACCTCTTGAAACTTTCAGGTGTATTTTGGTTATTTATTTTATTGAAAATATTTTTTTAGTATTTTTTGCTAGTACGAGTTTAATAGAGGAATGGACGTCCAAAATTTGGTGTCAAAATAGTTTTAAAAAAATATTAAAAATAAAATAGTGTATAGATGTGATATTGTCATTGGGACAATCTTAACCCTCCATTTAGAATGGACGTTTGGATAAGGGGGAGGATAGAACCTCTATGCTGTAGGAGAAGCATAGAAAGCTTGCCCATTTCTTTATACAGCTTTGAGGCCCCCATTTTGTAAAAGCTCGGAGTTCATTTGCTTAGCTTTTCCCTTAGGTCACGTTTGGTTAGTAGTAAATATTTATCCCAAGAAAATTATTTACATATGTAAACATGAAAAGGGTGTCGTTGGCATAAGGTTGTAATCTTAAGCAATCCAATTAAGGTGAACATCTAAATTTTATCATATATATAATTTTGATATAAAAAATTTTTAGGATGGCTTGAGAATCTATTTTCATCTATGATTATAAAATTTTAAACTCTACAAATAGTTCAAATCAAGTAGATCTATAAACATAGGCAAATCTTGAAAATGGAATGTTCAAATAATCTGTTGCAAGATACACTATTTCATGGACTCAAAAAAAGAAACTTCTTTTCATATTCATATATTACGTTCTCGAGATGATCAATTAGAGGGTTTTTCAACATATAAACAATCTTTTATGATGGATTTTTGAGGTACATATTTAAAACTTTCTTTTCACCATTTTTGCTAATATGTTTAAAACGCATTGTAATGAATTATGTATGTATGTTTGGCAACTTGTTAGTTTTAAAATATATTTTGTAATTATATTAAATCTATACGTGCAATACTTAAAGGGAAAAGTTTATATAGGGCCGAGGCTCTAAACAATCAAATTTGAGCCTACCTCAAAAATTTCATTAGAAGAGGTTGTTTTGATTCCCAAATATCTTCAAATTGATCATCTCAACATCAAGATGCATGGACATGAGAAAAAAATGGATTTCAAGTTTTGGAAATAGTGTATTTTGTAACGCATTTTTGGACCGTCAATTTTCAAGATTTTCAAGTTTTCATAGATCTGTCGTTCTACACTATTTTTTAAGATTTAAACTTTATAAATAAATATAAAAATATATTTTAAGGCTATCACAAAGATTTCCAACATTGTAACCACATTTCTTGACACTATTTGAAGGTAGGCTCTAATTTGATTGTTTAGAGCCTAAGATCTATACAAACCGCACCCATACTTAAATATTAGAGCTATATATTATTTAAATGTTATTTTTATATTATGTGTAAAATATTTTTTATATTATATAATATATTGTATTGTAAATATCTATTACATAAATAAAATATAGTATAATTGCAATATGGGTGTGGATTCTATAAGGTTGCAAATTTAAACGATTTAATTAAGGCGCACCTCCAAATTTTACCATAACATGTAATTTTGGTGTAAAAAATTATTATAATTATCTAAAAATCTATTTCTATATCTAATTATAAATTTTTAAACTCCAAAAATAGTTAAAATCAAGTAGATCTACAAACACATAAAAATCTTGAAAATATACGATTTAGATAATGTGTTGTAAGATGCATTGTTTATGGGGCTCAAAATCTTTTTTTTTTAATAATATTTTTTCAATAGATTTTTTAGGAGCATTTCTAGTTCTGCATTTTAAGGTTGCAACCTTATATAAATTTTTTTCCCCCATATATATATATATATATATATATATATATATATATATATAT